>VKOC01014808.1:0-82615 GCA_009364415.1 Spea multiplicata
AATGTGAGCTCCAGAGTTGAGGAATCAGGGCCCTGGCTGCGTTCAAAAAGTGTAGGGTCAAGGAACGCTTATAGCGACCTATCGGGATGGGAGGGGCCTGTAAGAGAACCAGCTGAGGCGTCAACTGGTAGTCCGGATCACAGACCTCTTTAATAATCGCAAACACCACAGACCAGAACGGGCGTACCAGGGGACAGTCCCACCAAATGTGAACATAGGAACCCACAGACGACTCGCAGCGCCAGCACAGCTCAGAAACCTGAGGCAAGAACTTATGAAGTTCCACAGGAACCCTGTACCACCTGGTGAGTAACTTAAACGCCAGTTCTTGCGTCTTGCTAGAAATGGACCCCTTGTGTGTAAGGTAAGCAATGTTGCTCCACTCCTGATCCGAGAACTGAAGCCCCAACTCACCCTCCCAGAAGCTATAGTAATAGGGTTTGGTCTTACAAGTGGTGTCCAGCAGGGCAGTGTACAAAAGAGACAAAAGATGAGGGGTCTCTTTGCCAACATCACACAGAGATTCAAAGGTCGTGAGAGGACGCAGGACCCGGGGATCGTGGAGCAAGCCTGAAACAAAATGCCTAAGTTGGACATAAAAAAAATTAAAGTGCTTAGGAACAGGACGGAGTTTACAAAGGTCAGGGAGCGGGCGCAAAGAGGAACCCGCGAGGACATGATGCAGCCGGAGTACAGACGACCCGGCGGGCAACAATGCCCCCAAGCGTGCTAGAGACAGACCCGGGACAAAAGCCGGGTTATGCGAGACAGGCGTGAGGGGACCAGGATGAGTAAGGAGATGACCCCTGGACAGGACTCTCTTAAGAACCCTCAAGGTAGGCGAGACGGTAGGGTGACGTGGGATAAGCAGGTGACGAGACGGTTCAGGAACCCAAGGGACAACCGAGATATGTTGGGCAAAGACCGAATGCTCCATAACAACCCAGAGTTTAGGCGCAAAGATGGACCACTCCACAAGCCGCCGAAGATGGGAGGCCATCCAATAAAGCTCAATGTTCGGGAGCCCCACACCACCCAACAACTTTGGTCTAGTCAAATGAGAATAAGAGAGCCTAGGGGCCTTTCCCCTCCAAACATATCCAGTAAAAGGCCTCTGGCAGGCCCTAAAGAACGACCTCGGCAAGAAAATGGGGAGGGTCTGGATGGGATAGAGTAACCTAGGGAGGATATTCATTTTAAGGACCCCCATTCGACCAAACCAGGAGAGATGGGGGAACGACCACCTCTTCAAGTCGGACTCAATGGAGCAGAGGAGTCTGATGAAATTAAGGGAGGCGAGGTTGGAAAGGTCAGGGGAAAGAAGAAGACCAAGATATTTAAGATGATCAGAACGCCAATGAAAGGGGAAGGAAGAAGAACAGCGAGCACGGAGCGATTCGTCTACATTAAGACCCAGGACGTCAGACTTTTGAAGGTTTATCCTATAATTAGAAAGGTTCTGGAATGCGCGCAATTCAGCAAGCAGGTGAGAAATGGACCTAAGTGGATCTTGTAAGAAGCATAGCACGTCATCTGCGTAGGCCAAAACTTTATGGTCAACGTCCCCTATCCGCAAGCCCAAGATGTCGGGGTTAAGACGTATAGCAGTAAGCAACGGCTCCATGGACAAAATAAACAATAAAGGGGAGAGGGGGCATCCCTGACGGGTGCCATTCGACAGGGCGACTCGGCCCGATAGGACACCATTCACTCTAATCTGGGCCGACGGATTGGTGTACAAGGACCCAACAAGGGACAAATTAACGGGACCAAGACCCACCTTAGCCAGCACTGCAAATAGGAAGGGCCAGGACACCCTGTCAAAGGCCTTTTCTGCGTCCATAGATAACAAAACAGAGGGAGTTTTATGGTATTGGGAGTACGCCATGAGATTAAGTAGACGAATCGTGTTATCCCGCGCCTCCCTGCCAGGAACAAAGCCCACCTGGTCAAGGTGGACAAGGGAGGGGATCAGGGGCTGGAGCCGAAGCGCAAGTATCTTGGCCAGCAGCTTCAGATCAGTATTTATGAGCGAAATCGGCCGATAGCTGCCACAACATTCAGTATCCCTACCGGGCTTGGGGACCACAGTGATCACAGCAGTGTTGGAAGAAGGGTGTAAAGGAGTTCCAGTAGACAGAACCTCAAAGAGCTTCAACAAATGCGGGCCCAATACAGGGAAGAATTTGCGGTAATAGACCGGGGAGAAACCATCCGGTCCCGGGCATTTGCCCCGCGGCAGGAGCTTCAGGGCCTGATCCAGCTCCTCCAAGGTAATAGGGGCGTCCAACGCCGCCCTATCGTCCCTGGAGATGTGGAGCTTCTGATATTTGGATAGATATGCGTCTATAGCATCCCGGACGGAGCTGTCCGAAGAGGACGGCAGGTTGTACAGCTTTTGGTAAAAGGATTGAAAACATTTAGCGATTCGCTCAGAATGGTAATGGAGGGTCCCCTGCGCATCACGTATTTTAGGTATATACGTGGCCGAGCGTTTATGTCGAAGAGCCCTGGCCAGGGACTTACCAGGCTTATCCCCTAACTCAAAAAAGTGCTTCTTCAGAAGCAGGAAATTACGCTTTACTTTGTCATTTAAAAGGGTAGCCAGGTCATCGCGAAGTGCCTGCAATTGGAGAAGGAGAGCGTCATCACCAGAGCACTTGTGGCGCAGCTCCAATTGGGCAATGCGCTGGTTAAGACTTAAAATAGAAGCCAATTCCAACCTCTTGTTCCGAGAGCCCAATTTGATCAGGTGGCCCCGAATAACCGCTTTGTGGGCCTCCCACACAGTAGGGAAAGGGGTGTCAGGGGAGATGTTTTCCTGAAAGTAGGCACGGAGATGACCGGATAGGTCCGAAACATCCTGAGGATTCCCCAGAAGGTTGTCATTTAGGCGCCAAGACCAAAGTCTCGTAGGCAGGCTGGGGATGGAGAGAGAAAGACAGACAGGGGCATGATCGCTTAAGGATTGGATACCAATATCTGTCTTAAAAAGAAGGGACAGGTGATGGTGGGAAAGAAAAAACATATCAATTCTGGTGTAGCGTTTATGTAGAGCAGAAAAGTAAGTATAATCACGATCCCGGGGATGCTGCGCCCTCCACACGTCCACCAACTGACTCAGGCGCAAATGCCTCTTAACCTTATTAATGCTAGAAAAGGAAATGTGAGAAGTCGAGGCAGAGCAATCCATGGCAGGATTTAGGACCATATTGAAGTCGCCCCCCAGGACGGTAAGGCCCTCCTGAAAGGCAGACAACTTAGTTAAAACCCGAACTATGAACGCAGCTTGATTCTGGTTTGGGGCATAGAGATTAGCCAAGGTGACCTTTTGTTGACCAATAAAACATTTAATAAACAGACAGCGTCCCTCAGGGTCCCGCCACACCTCCAGCTCTTTAAAGGGAATGTCTTTGTGAATCAAAATAGCGACTCCTTTAGTTTTGGAGTCCGGACTACTGGCGAAGTAGACCGAGTGGAAATATCTATCAGACAATTTAAACTGTTTGGAGGCCAGAAAATGCGTTTCTTGAATATAAGCAATCTTAGTTTTTAGGGAGCGTAGGACATATAGCAATTTGGAGCGCTGCTGCGGCTTATTGAGCCCCCTAACATTGAGAGAAGTAAAACGTATCAACTCAGGAGACATGGAGAGAATGGCAGGGACCCCTCAGTAATGAAGTCGAGACCGCTCAACAAAAAAAGGGTGAGGAGAAAACAGAAACAAAAGAACAAGTAACCAAACCAAGACGAAGCAATCGTCAAATGCAAGCGCATTGCAGAATGAGCCAGTAGATCGAAAAGACGATCCAAGACCAGGACCTCCAGGCAAGACGCCCGGGGACGGCAGGCTCTGGCAGGGCAGCAGTGGCCAACAAACAAACCAAGAGAAAGCATAATAAAAAGAAACAAAACATAGTCAGAGCAGATACCCTCATACAAATATAATAGGAGGTTAGGAGAACCACCGAGCAGGGGAGCCGAGGAGGAGAGAGAAAAACAAAAAACAAAAAAAAAAAACAAAAAAAAACAAAACAAAACAAAAAAAAACAAAAAACAATAATAATAATCGTAGTGTAGTGTGGTGCGAGCAGAGTACCGCAACCGCCAGTAGGGGGCAATACATACATGACGGAAGCATGAAGGACCAGTAATATGGCCCAACGGCGCAAAAGTGTATAAGGAGACACATGTACAACAGAACACAATCATGAAAACAAAGCAAAAGAAAGGAATAAAATAAAAAGGTAGCCAAAACTAATAATAAAATAATTGAAATAAAGGAGAGGAATAAGGGCACTAATACGGTGAGGCCAAAAAGACCGCCGCGGCAACATGAGGCACAGAATACCCTCACGGGGTGCGGCATCAGGAGCGAAACGGACGAGACGTACGAAACGGGCGAAACGGACGAAGCGGATACGGTACGAGACGGAAAAGCAAAACGTCGGAATAAGGTAAGTCTATAGAAATAAAGAAAAATAAACCACGACACGGAGATAGTCCAAGTCCAGGCAACTCAGACATCTACGAGGCAGGCACCATCAGAGAGAACTGGAAGCTCCAACGAAGGAGCGATGAAAAAGAGGTCCTTCAAGCCGGTGACGGAGCCTTCTGATGGCGCTGACGCTTACGTCGCTGGGGGCCAGGAGTCCAGGCCCGGGTAGGATCCGACAAGCGTGGTGGTGCTGAGAAGCTGTACTCCCAATCCTCTACCTGCACCTGAGGAAGATCCAGACGATCAAGAAAGTCCGGCACATCGGACGCCTGCCGAATGGAGAAGGTACGGCCATCCCTCCGAACCAGCAGAGCCGCATGAAAACCCCATTGATATGGAGTCGCCGAGCGACGGAGCAGGTCAGTAACAGGTCGTAAATGACGCCGAAACTGCAGCTTTTGCGGCGAGAGGTCAGGAAAAATCAAAATCTTATGGCCTTCCCAGGAGACGGAATTCGTTGGCCGATAGCGTGCCAAGATGGATTCTTTGACAGGAAAGTCATGCAGTCGGCAAATGATGTCACGAGGCGGTTGTGTATCATCCGATCGCGGTCGAAGGGCCCTATGAGCCCGGTCAAATTTGATATCAGTGTCCAACGGACGTTGCAGTAGGGTGTTAAAAATCTTGCGCAGAGTGGGAATGAGGTCAGGTAGCTCCACAGTCTCAGGGGCACCCCGCACTCTCAGATTATTTCTGCGGCCTCTATTATCTATGTCGTCGAGGCGTCGAGTAAGACCAACAATAGTACTCGCCTGATCCTGAAGCTGTGCAGACAGAAGATCAACCGTGGAAGAAATCTTGGTTGTGTCCGTTTCGAGCGAGGCCACCCGGTCGCCAATGTGCTTCACATCCGACTTGATCTCAGTGAGCACATCATGGAATACCACGTGTCGCACGGTCGACGACCTCCATGAGATCCGCTTTCGACGGCAGATGTTTAAGAGCCTCTTGCCAAGGTGAGTCCAGAGGAGGGGTAGGACGATCCCCGGACGGGAGAGCCGGACCGATGTCCTCAGATACGCCACTCTGCGGGCTACCGGGAGCGGAGAGAGGCCTAGGGAACGAGTCCCGCGAGTCATGGTCGACGGCCCCGTGAAAATATGAGCTTACCGAGGTGAGTGGTTGTTTGTCCTTAGCCCCCTGCGACCTCGGCGTTGCCGCGGACCTGTTAGGCTTGCCCATCCTCGATGAAATGGCCTGAACGGTGGGATTATAAAGTGAGGGTACACGGAGCTCAGAACTCACGCGTCCATCTTGGAGCTCAGTTGGCCACGCCCCCCGTGTTTCATACTTTTGTCCACTAGAGGCCCAATAATTTCTAATTACACATATGCTACCCAGTTTTAAGGGCACTGTCTGGATTCCACCCTACTAGCCCAGACCGTGCACAAATTATTTTGCTGTCATGTGTGTCTGCACACACTAGTGGCCGCTCTTCCTTCTCTGGAGCACCAGTTATTGATTACTTGGGACAGCTGAGTCTGATTACCTGAGTGGAACCCAGCCAATATAAACCTGCCCTGCCCTTCAGTCAGGGCCTTTGCATTAACCCTTTCCCTGTCCCTGCCCCTTTCCCTTTCCCTTTCCCTGTCCCTGTGTTGTTCCTGTCCTCTGCCCTGCCGGTGGTCTTCCTGCCTAGAGACTTACCGCCTGTACTTGTTGTTCCTGTCAACTTCTTTAATACAGTACCTTACCAAGTATTTTGCCTATGCTGTGTTTGATTGCGCCTGTCTGTATCATCCCTCTAGCCGTCATCCGTCGTAGGGTACAGGCAGAACCCCTTGTAGGCTTGTATCCCCTGCGACTGGGCTCCTACCCGACCTGCTTACTAGGTTCATGACAGGCACTCTGACATGGTAATTCTGACACGACAGTGATAATGTTGCCCTTTTAATATACACTATTTGGACAAAAGTATTGGGACACCAGACCATAACAACAACAACACAGACTTTTATGATATTCTAAAGACATAGACATTAATATGTAGTTGGTCCCAGCTTCCACTCCTCTGTGAATGCTTTCCACAAGATTTTGGAGTGTTCCGGCTGGGCCTTTTGCTCATTCATCCAGTAGAGCATTTGTGAGGTCAGGCATTGACGTTGGAGAAGGTTTGGCTCGCAATCTCCGTTTCAGTTAATTCCAAAGGTGTTCAATGAGGTTGAGGTCAGGGCTCTGTGCGGACCAGTCAAGTTCTTTTACACAAAACTCATCCAACCATGTCTTTATAGACCTTGCTTTGTGCGCTGGGGCACGATCATCCTGGAAGAGAAAAAGGCCTTTCCCAACCGGTTCCCACAAAGTTGGAAGAATACAATTGTCTACAATGCCTTTCTATGCTTTAGCATTAACATTATCTCTTGGTGGATCTAAGGAGTCTAGCCCAAACCCTGACAAACAGCTCTAGACCATTATCCTTCCTCCACCAATGTCTGCAGCAGGCACTGTGCATTCCATTAGGCAGTATTTGGCTGACATCTGACAAACCCAGAATCTGCCCGGCCCACCGGGAAAATGTCCAGGTATCCCGGTGGGCCAGTCCGGCCCTGGCCTCACTCTTCCTCTGCCCCTGCAAATCGGGACAGAGGAAGGGATAGGCGGGACAGTCCCAATTTTGGGTCTCTGTCCCGCCTATCCCTAAATCGGGACAGTTCGGGAGCATGCATTTCATGAAGCTCTGTAGTGAGTGAGGCTACAGAGGACAGATCTTTTTTACACACTACGCTCTTCAGCACTTGGAAGGCCTGCTCTGTGAGTCTGTGTGGTCTACCGCTGTTGCTGCTAGTAGACATTTCCACTTAAGAAAGAATAATAGCACTTACAGAGGACCAGGGCAGATCTAACAGGGCAGAAACTGACTTGTGGCATGGGTGGCATCTTATGAGCTCTTCCCATTCTATGGCCAATATTTGTCTATGGAGATGACTGGCTGTGTGCTAGATTTTATACACCTGTCAACATTGGGTTTGGCTATTTGTCCCAATAACGTCCAATAGAAAGAAAGCTCCTAGAAGAACCCAGCAATAATACAACAAGAAAGATCAAATACATTCCTTAGTCTAGGAATAAGGAAGGGCCTTCTGAGAATGAAATGTGTAAGGTGTGGCTTTCCTTGTTCTCTCCATCAATTTTATGTTAAAAATTTGTTCTTCATATTGAAAATCAATAAATCCATTCAATTATTATAGCACATTATTATTGGTTGAGTGCATACTCCCTTTCCCAAATACTGTACATATACAACACACACATTTTTTTTTAAATAAATAGTATACATAGTTGGGTAGAGAACCAGTGAACTACAATAACCTTTCTGTCCAACTGGTTCTGTTAGTGAATGGCAGTGTGGAGGCTGTGAATGCATAACACGCTTCGGTATTACGTCACTAGTACAGTTTCAGCCACAGCCTCCTCCTCCTCTTCGCTGAATAGCTACTGGAGGACAAGCCTACTCGCTCGGACCATCCAGATGGGTTACACCCCCTTCTGTTGCCCATTGGTTGCGCCCACTACTCCACAACACGCATTCCAACCAATGAGAACATTAGAACGCGCCGGTTCCTTGGGCGGGGATCGGAGGTGAATGCACTGAGGTAACCCTGATCACACCACTTCTCTGATGTTGCTGTCAAATCGGGGGGCGGGGGGGATTTAATTAGAGGCCGGGCCAGGCGTATGAACCTGAATGAAGACGTTGGCGAGCATCTTTTTATTAAGGATTCCGCTTTCATTCATAAACCAGTTAGCGCTGAGGGATTCTGCTGGTCTCTAATCATCAGGTGAGCAGGATGCGACCGCACTGAGCATCCTTATGCGCCGGGATCATTACTATTACGGATGGCAGGGGATAAGGGACATTTTAGTATGCCTGAACGAATATTTTGATTGCTTTTCTGCATATTTCCCTTGTACAGTAGGTAATCGCATAGCAATAAGGCTGTCTGATCTTTCACTGCGTGGCCTAATTTGCTTGTGTGCGATGACAGTATAGATTCTGCATGTGTTTTGCTCAAGGGGTTAATGCGTAGCAATCAGTAGCCAGTTTGTTCTTCGCTGCTTGGAAACAAACAACCCTCCAACTGTCTGTAAGCCATACAAAAATAAATAGGAAAGTAGACAGGAACCCATTCAGTGATCAGGACTGAAGTTAAGTAATAAATGACATGGAAAAGAGGACAGAAAAGCAAGATTTGGTGTTATATGTTATTATGCTTTATTTATAAATGGCACACGGTACTTAACATTATTGTAAATAAACATCTAATGTGTACTAGTAGGTGTAGAATCCTGTTTCACAGGAACACGTGTTGCAGCCTCGGCTACAGCAAAGCATGTTTAGAACTTCCTGGATTACTCATCTGCCATCAGGAGGACTGGACCATAACCGGCATCTTCTGTAATGTTTCTCTGTTTCACCGGTATATAACCAAACATCACTAAGGACTGTTCTTTTTCCAAATATTCATATCAATCCTTAAAAGTCTTCTTCCTGACCAGCTGATCCTAGCCTGTGGGGTTTTGGAGTCTTCATATTGGACCAACGTAGAAAAAAGATGTAAAGTTACACTAGCGTTTAGGACCTCAGATGTCTTTTCCTTAGATGAAGATTAGATCCTCTGTAACTTTACATCTTTTTGTAAGGTACCAACCCCAACTAAGGACTCTGCTCTTGTGCATGCCTTGAAGTAGCGCGGATTGGCTTATGTTTTAAAGTCCCACGTTGACGTAAAGTTGAGTATCTCTGTTGTTGAAAAGTCAGGGCAATGGTGACTGCTAAAGTTGACATCCTTCCCAAGATTCAATATTTCGCTTAAAATATAATTTGGACCATAGTTTTACTCTCTTTTTATTTTATATTCCTCAGCTATAATGAAAATGTATTCTACCTGTCTTCAATAAAAAAATACTAGTCTAACCCCTCCAGATGTGCGTGTTCTACCTGTCTCGAGGTAAAAGACATTACTCCTCTAACCCCTCCAGATGTGCGGGTTCTACCTGTCTCCAGGTAAAAGACATTACTCCTTTAACCCCTCCAGATGTGTGGGTTCTACCTGTCGCCAGGTAAAAGACATTACTAGTCTAACCCCTCCAGATGTGCATGTCTCCAGGTAAAAGACATTACTAGTCTAACCCCCTCCAGATGTGCGTGTCTCCAGGTAAAAGACATTACTAGTCTACATCCTCCAGATGTGTGTGTTCTACCTTTCTCCAGGTAAAAGACATTACTCCTCTAACCCCTCCAGATGTGCGGGTTCTACCTGTCTCCAGGTAAAAGACATTACTAGTCTAACCCCTCCAGATATGTGGGTTCTGTCTCCAGGTAAAAGACATTACTAGTCTAACTCCTCCAGATGTGTGGGTTCTACCTGTCTCCAGGTAAAACACATTACTTGTCTAACTCCTCCAGATGTGCTGTTCTGGACCCTACTGACAACAATGAGAGCTTTGTTTCAAAGTATCCTCTACAAACTAAAAAATATGGAAGGTATTAACTATTATACTTCTCTCTGATATTGCGGGTTGCTTTGATATGACCATATATTCCACAATAATATGGTGCCCATTTCAGCGCCATATTCACCGGTGTATCACTGAGAATACATATTCTAGCAATGTATTTGTTAATTTAATGTAACTAAAGTGGGTAAATATTGTTTTGACATGGTTAGTGGAAGCTCTTAAATGTATTCAGTGGAAGCTGAAGCTCTAAATTTATGAGGAAACCACATGCCAGACAGACCAGTATGGTCATTAATCATCATAATGGGCATTACATACAAATTCTGACTGATAGAGACACATCTGTATATAAACTGAAGATGGCTCTACAACCAAACTCGAGTTGTGCACCTTGGAGAGTAACTGTGCAATTAATGAATGCAGACAGAAGAACAGATACACAGTTTGTGCTCAGGGCAAGAAACTGGTTCTTATGAAGTTTAAAACATAGTAACCATAGAGCTGGACACTGAAGCCTTAAAAAACGTGACTTTCCAGTTTATAACCAGACAGTTGGAAGTCTTTCACTAAATCTCACAGAAGTCTGTTAAGATGTACAGAACTATGCAGGGAATTTGAATACCTTTCTGACAATCACATGATATACTTTTTTTGTATAAAGTTTTTTTCCTGGGATCAGTGAACCCTGATAAAAAAAAAAGCCTTCATTGATTTGATATATTCGTTTATAACATATCAATTGTGCTAAGATTGAATGATATTTACATATTAGGCTATATTTACAGAACAGGTGGTTTAAATCAAATCTACCCAAAATGATTTGTTTGTGGGTCAATGGTCAAGGAGTTTAGTGGCCCAAAACCCATTTGGTAGACAACACACTATTCAGACTTGTCTAACAAGCATAGGACCCCCATACAAGTAACACACAAAAGTTGCAATAGACATTTTGATGACTTTATATTAAATCACAAAGCCCACAGAAGACATGGAGAAATTTGATTGTGGCCCAACGATTGCAAATCCATGGCCCAGCTCCAGCCCTCCAAAGCTTGTGACCTGGATAACATAATAGTCAACACCGATAATGCAGGTGGCAGAAGACAGGTGTGGAGTCCTGCCAAAGGACAGGACTCCACATTTAGTCAACCCAACCTGCTTCATGCAAAAAATCGCTGTGTTGACAAGTTTGCCTTATGTTAATGTTAACAATCTGCTATTGTTCGTATTAATTCTCTAGAGCTTGTGTGTTTGTATTATTCCACTATGTGAAAGTTTGCTTATGTGATCTTTATTTTCTGTTATTTCCAAGAAAAAATGGAGGAAACTTCACCGAATCCAAAGTTGCTTGACTTGAATCAACATTCTCGTTTCATTATTGGGTCAGTCTCAGAAGATGAATTTAGTTCATTGGTAAAAGTGGACCTTCTGGAGGATAAAGAGAGATCTTCATCTCCAGCATCTGTGTCTTCAGATACTCTTTCTGACATGGGACTAGCAAACTACCAAGAGAACTCTGCTCTACAAATGAGGTATTCCTTTCACTGATGCCCGAAAATAGCAAAAAAATGTATGTTGTGTTTGATACAAGATTTATAGAAATGTAGACTTTGCCTGCAGCTAATAATGGTTTGCTCCATCTAGTCTACCCATTTTTCAAGCTGTAAAGATTCAAACCTTAATCAGCCCTTGATCTTGTCTCAATCAGGATAGCTTTATTCCACCCCATGCATGTTTCAATTTACTCGCTACATAAACCTCTACCGCTTCTGCTAGGATGCTGTTCCACTTATTTACCACCCTGCCAGTAAAGAGAGCATGATTTCAATTATATGGAAATTATACTTCAATATAATTCCTCGTTATATTAAGGGATCAGAAAAGGCACACATAGTAACCTTTCACTTTTTCTGATTTCTTCACCACTACTAAAACAGGGGTATGATACCAAGGAGATGCTGGTACATTAGTGACCCAAAGCTCATTAGCAGATACTATGCACAGTGCTCAAAATCCACTCGCTTACAATGGGTCTAGATGGGTCCATTGGACACAAGCAGAACTTAGTAAGGGGGGCTGGCACATGGGTGGATCTGTGGGGGAGGCACGGGGCAATTGCCCCACCAAGAATTGAAACATTCCTGGAGTTTCCTGGAGTCCCTAATTTCATGGAGATGGCAGGCTTCTGTGGGGTCAGGTAACTTTGCCTTGCATGACCTTCGAGTGGTAGCGCAGCTTTGGCCATCAAAATTCAATAGTCATACTAGCTATGTTTCATAAATCTAAAAATGTTAAATTGCCAAAGAGGGACATGTTTATCTGACCAGGGCATTATCAAGAACTTTCATAGGTCACTGTGACCTGATAGATGTACCGAGTAAAGTATTTAGAAAGTCGATAATGTTTCATTTACACAGAGTACTTTGTAGGCACAATATTTTCTGTTGATATACAAAATATTTGCCATACATTTTGGGCTTCTATAAAAGTGCTCTATGGGTTGATGAGGGATAATGGAATTTGGCGCTCAGAGCACTGCAACATTGAGATGTTAGTGCTTTCTCAAGTTAATCATTTAACAGAGTTATTTTGAATATCAAGTTTCTCCTTTATTAGGTTTCGTTTTGTTTTCATTACAATCATGAACAAAAATAAGGGTAGTACCTTTGTAAAACAGAATACACATGTTGGATCAATAATATCTTATATAAGTCCATATTTGGGACGGTCATTGGGTTGAAGAGTCTTGAGTAGTGTGTGGAGGCCCATTGTAGAGCAGTTCCTTGTCTTGTATCTTAGTCAGTAGTTCCTCCTTTTTAATGATATCAGCACCCAGGGTTGTTAACAGGATGCGTTGACAGTGATTTCTTGGGACGGCCATTGGGTTGAAGAGTCTTGGGTAGTGTGTGGAGGCCCGTTGTAGAGCAGTTCTTTGTCTTGTATCTTAGTCAGTAGTTCCTCCTTTTTAATGATATCAGCACCCAGGGTTGTTAACAGGATGCGTTGACAGTGATTTCTTGGGACGGCCATTGGGTTGAAGAGTCTTGGGTAGTGTGTGGAGGCCCGTTGTAGAGCAGTTCTTTGTCTTGTATCTTAGTCAGTAGTTCCTCCTTTTTAATGATATCAGCACCCAGGGTTGTTAACAGGATGCGTTGACAGTGATTTCTTGGGACGGCCATTGGGTTGAAGAGTCTTGGGTAGTGTGTGGAGGCCCATTGTAGAGCAGTTCCTTGTCTTGTATCTTAGTCAGTAGTTCCTCCTTTTTAATGATATCAGCACCCAGGGTTGTTAACAGGATGAGTTGACAGTGGTTTCTTGGCTTCCAGAGGAATGCATCTGTTCTGCATGCGCCCAAGTCCAGTTCTTCTGTCTGACTGGGTCTGTCAGAGAACTCACAGCATCCGAAATGTTTCTCATGCAATAACTATGGTTTAAGAATAAATGTTCTTTAATCATCTCATGGCAATGCACTACTTGAGAGAGATGAAGACACAAAGGGGTTTATTCACGAAGGCTGGAGTGTCTTATTTTTAACTATCTCACTTAAACTTTTGTTATGAAGGGCCAAAACCAACAATTTTCTCCACATGCATAATTCAATGTCTAAAGAGGCATTGAAGAAATGTCACTTATTTAACAGTGCATTATACAGGGCTAGCCAAGCCCTTCCTACAGCAGAATGTTACATGACTCGGCAGTATGTATGTATGTTAGAGTGTATGTGTAAGTGTGTGTGTGTGTTAGCATGAATGTATGTGTGTGAGAGGAAGTGTGTATTAGCATAAGTGTGTAGGCAAGTGTTAGCATGAATATGTATGTGTCAGTGTGTGTAAAACATATTCTATATTTAAGTCTGTTAACATATGTTCCAGAAACGATGTTCACCTCAGACAGTACAAGGTTTGCAATAGAATCACCACATAGTACCGGCTGAATAATGATGCATTCTGTAACATTCTTTGAAAGGTATTCTGTTTAGCAGGATTTTATGAAATGTTTCATTTCATTGGGCAGTGCTCTTGACAAAAGTGAAGACCTTTGCAAAATGTGCAGCTTTTTATCTAGAAATCCGAAAATGTTGGGAAATCTTTTAACTCGATATATTTGTCTAAAGTGGCCTGATCGCTGAGAAAGGGAATGATGCAAAGCAATAGTGTAAAAGTTACCGTAGTGCCCCAGACAGTAGCTTTGCATAACTGTTTGCAGATATGTCTGCTGACCTTTATCTTATCAATGAATGTGCTAACACAAAACACCTAAAAAAAGATTTCTGAGCACATTTTAGTAAGTTTAAAGGACATTGTCCCTTAAATAAAACGGATCATTTTAGGGTGGGATAGATAAATAGGCAAGCATTGGGAAAAGAGTGAAAGACTAAAAGTACATATATATATGTCTGGTGTCCCATACAGCCCCATAGATTAGGCAAATACACACTGTAAAATGTTACGTGCATGTCAATTGAAGCAAATATACTGAAAAATACTGCAATGTTTTATAATAAATTAAAGTTTATTGAAGGGTTTTTTTTACAAATAGAACCAAATAAGGACGGAAAATAAAAAACAAAAAATGGAATCATATATAAACATAATGCGGCCATGCAAAAGGCATCACATGAAGATTGCAACTGTAGACAAGCCATGTGATATAATCTCCTCCAATGCATGCTAGATAAGAAAGAAATATATATTAGGAGAAGGAAGGGGAGGGAAGAAAAATTGAGGAGTATGGGGGGGCGATCCCAGGAGGGACTTGAAACTGTTGAAAGAGATGAACTGAGTCCAGGCAAACCAAGTTGTCAAATGACCCGCGTATTTCTCCACGGCTTGTTTAACCAATTCCTCTACCTCTCTGTCCTCCATTCTGCGTACCTAATCTCTAATGGACGGGGTCCTGTTAGTAGTAGGTATCACACATTTTGCAATGTTAAGGAGGTGAATTGTAAGGGAGCACTGTAGACCGACAAAGCCAAGGAGGTATGATGGAGGAGCATCGCACCCGGGGTCAAAGCAGGTGGAGCATCAACCACCCGTGCAATAGTGGAAGGAACCACCTCCCAAAATGGCCACACAAGCTCACACTCCCACCACATGTGAAGCAGAGCCATCCATCTTTTGACAGCGCTAACATCACTTCAATGTTTTAATATTTTTATCACAACATATAGCTCATTTTATATTCCTGAAGAAAGGTGGATGTAGAATTTTGACATCAATATAAGACCTAAAAATAGGTGCCTGCACTAAAAGTATATATGACTGCCTTGCTCCTTGAGTATTCCCAGAACTGCTCTAGTGGTTCATTTTGTTTTTAAATCATGCATGGGGCTTGCTTTAAAGGTTTAATTTAGTCATAAATGGTTATATAAATATATCAAAATTGTGTGTCAGGGATCATTTTACTGCTGCTCAAGGTTACTAAAGTTCACTGTTTGCCCCCCCCCCCTTTTCTGAGCTTAAAGCCATTAAAAGAAGAGAGAATAAAGAAAACACGGCTTTGCCTGAATTAAACTGCGAGGCACAGTTTGGTCACCTCATGTCGTCTAGCCAAACACAGGCGTTATCCTGATCACGCTGGCTGTGTAGGTGGGACTTGGTTTCTGCATGAGCGAAGAGTACAAAAGGCGTGCTGTTACTCTTCCTAACATCTCGATGACTGAAGCACATCTGATCACGTGTTCATGTGCTTCTAGTAAGGATTACTTGATGGGCCAAGAATAACATCCAGTTTTTCTGGTTGGAATACTTATTGGAAGAGCATTTTATTTAAATACATACTAGAAAGAAACATATTTAGCTTTAATGTACAAAATTTGAAAAACAAATAATAAAAAAAAAATTAAAAAAGAATCTTAACTCGACACTCGAGGAAGATATCGTTTATTTGGATGCTTGATCCCATATATATATATATATATAAATATGATGTAGAAAAAAATATATCCAAAATTATACAGAAAATAGAAATGAACCAACAAACAAAAAAAAGAGTACAATGAATATCATACCAGCCACAGAAAAAGAGAGAGAGCTTAAATGACATTGTATCAAATAGTATTTAGGAAGGATGATTATTATTATTATTATTATCTTTATTTATATATCTCCAACAATTTACGCAGCCCTTAATGCAATACATACATTCAAGGGGTGTGACAAGACGGGAATTGACAGACAACCCGATACATTAGGTGGAGAGAGCCCTGCTTGCAAGCTTACAATCTTGAGGGAATGGGGTGACAAACATAAGGCACAGAGAAAGGGTGATGGTTGTATTAGTGACAGGGAAGTTCTGGCATCTAAGATGGTTTTCTTTTCTTAAGAAGTGGGTTTTGAGATGTTTCTTGAATGTTGGAAGGGAGGGTGAATGCTAAAGGTTGGGTGGAAGTAGATTCCAGAGAGATGGGGCAGCAGGAGTGAAATCTGGTAGATGGGAAAAGCAAGAGGTGATAAGTGAGGAGAAGAGTCTTAGCCCGTGGGAAGAACGTAAGGATCGAGTAGGAGAGTATTTGCTTATGAGGGCAGAAATGTATGGAGGGCCTTATATGTTAGTACCAATTTAATTCTAAAGGTAATAGGGAGCCAGTGGAGGATTTCACAGAAGGGGAAAGCAGAAGAGGAGCGGCGTGCAAGGAAGATGAGCCTAGCTGCAGCATTTAGGACACACTGCAGAGGAGAGAGTCGAGACAGTGGAATGCCAACCAGTAGAGTGTTGCTGTAGTCAAGACGGGAAATGATAAGTAAATGAACCAGAGTTATGCTACACATAGATCAGAAGGCACCCCCTGGGCCCCCGAAGAGGAAGCTGAAAATGGAGACCTCTCATCATTTGCTTCCATTAATGTTGCATCCCAAATCTCCATGCAATGTAGTGGGGCATGGTGTGGTTTCTGTGCTCCCTTGTGGTAGCCGTGCTGCCCTAGGCCTAGGCTTACATATAACCCACTGGAACAGACGATTTAGGGATGTTGGAGCAGAGGTCATTGACAGATACAATAAGATAATTTTTTTTAATGAGCAGGCATTTTGCAGAGTGGAAAGGTGGAACTGCTTGGGTAAACAATAGCGCAAATGCCGATCAGACCCACATCTTCAGTGCAAAAGGCTAGCAGATAGAGTTATGTAGAGAATTAGCATGTAAGGAAATACTTGAACACTTGTATTATCACCATGGCAACGTGCCTCCCAACTGTCCAGATTTACGTGGGACAGTCCCAATTTTGCAGTTCTATCCCGCTGTCCCACTAAGTTCTACCTCTGGGAGTTTGGAACCAGAATAACGGCCGGAACTCTTCTGTTGCATTTGTTTCAGAGGCCACTAGGGGGTGGATATAAAAAAATAAACGTAAAAAAGATAAAGTTGGAAGCATAGCATTGTCCAAAATGTCTTTGGACATTTTGAACAATGTTATGCTTCTGATACTGTGGGGAAGGCCCATTTTTTATTTCAGCATGACTGTGTGCCCCAGTGCACAAAGCAAGGTCCATAAAGACATGGTTAGATGAGTTTGGTGCAGAAGAACTTGAGTGCCCCCACGGAGCCCTGACCTCAACCCCATCAAACTCCTTTGGGATGAACTGGAACGGAGATGCGAGGCCTTCTCGTCCAACATCAGTGGCTGACCTCACAAATGCTCTACTGGATGAATGGGCAAATATTTCCACAGAAACATTCCAAAATCTTGTGGAAGCTCAGCGGTTTAGATGTAACGTAAGAAAGTTTTACCGAGAAGGTGGTAGATACATGAACAGCCTACCAGCAGAAGTGGTAGAGGCTAATACAGTGAGAGAATTTGTACACGTGTGGGATAGGTATTAAGCTAATCTAAGACAAGACCAAGGAGCGAGTAAGGTCTGAGTCTTTACATCACGAAAAATGGGCCTACTAGATGGACCCAATGGTTCTTCCCATAAATGGGACACGTACATAGTACACGTGTATTTATAGTACTAAATATTTGAATGTTCTTCAGCATTTATGCTTATCTCTGTTTGCATTTGTATTATTAGGAGACCCACAACCTTTGGAAAACAAGTCACAAGGTACAGGTGGCTTGCATCGCTTGTGATCTATAATGGCGTTACTGCTCGTATAGTAATCATTTAACTATAGACCATAACCTTGTGGTTCTGCTTGATTTTTTTTAGTATTTGTTTTAGCCCTATGCCCTAGATCCAGTGAATAGAAACTAGCGCATCCCTGGGATATGTTTATGTGCCTTGCAGTAGCTACTGCCACATGGTCACTCTCCCTTAAGGGTGTGTGGGGCTGGATGCCAAAGGTGAAACGCTGAAGCAATAACCATTCTGTTATAATTCTCTGGCATGCCGAAATCACACACAGTGGAGGCTTGTGCAGTCATATAGTTTTTTTTTTTACTCTTCCTGGTTATTTCACTTTCTGCTGGAAATACTGTTAACGAGTCAGAAAACCAGCCCTCTAAATATACCGAGAAGTCTCTATACAGAACACTATGAGTGATCCCAAAGATGATTCCTCTGGAATTAAATATCACTTATTTTGGAGGTAGGATGTTTTTAATGGTCAATTGTAGAAAGGAAGGGGGGAAAAAAAAAAAAAAGAGTATTTTTGTACGCGTTGTCGTTGCACGCATGTTTAGTAGAATCGGGGCGGTTCCTCATTAACTGGGATGGGTGGGAGGTATGTGTTAGGTGTACTGTGGTCTAGGAACAGCCTTCCAGCAGAAGTGGTAGATGTTAATACAACAATGGAATACAAACAAGTTATATAAACCAATATAGCAAATGCGAAAGACAGGACAATTAGGAATGATCACAGACACAACAAAAATCCTGAAACTGCTTACTTCTTTAAGGGGTTGCAAAGAGCTGTAATGTGTAGCTTGTGAACTGATTAGGAAGGAGTTGGCTAACTACATTGCATTGGACCTGGAGTTGAGTTCAGCTGCTGCTTGTTTTAGCAAAAACCTCTAATACGTTTAGAAGTTATTTCCCATGAACTAAAAATACTTTAGCACAATTTAATATTATGTATCACATGGCGTGCATATATATATATATATAATTTTATCTTAAGAAGCACATTTAAATAGTTAGGAGTTAAGTAATAGATATACTATTAGAGCATTGTGCTACCTCTATGCAGAAGACCTGCTGGAGCGCTGCATTCATTCCTTTCCTTTGAAATGCATTACAGGTGTGATTTGGTCTACATGAATAAATAAATAATTTTTTAAATAAAATATATACTTTTTTTAGGAGCAAATAGTATGCATTTGCAGAAGAACACAATATTTAAAAGATTAACATTTTTTGATGCAATTAAGCCATTACATGACAATGCACATATTTTGCCATTAGACTTCTGCAGCCGCTCAGTGCTCTAATCATTTGCTCTATATCCACCTATACGCACCATAAATATATCTTAACTGCGTGATTAGCCAGCTTACCTGGGCAGCCCTGTTTTTTTTTGGCCAGGGATTAGTTGAAGGACCTCCACATCACGTTGCTTGAAAATGTAAGTCATCTGGTCTCTAAAGTGTAACGAAAGTGGTAGAAGTTTGAAATGGTGATCATAGACCTATATGCATTACTGAAGCATTGTAAGCAGTCTTATACAAACCCACATTATGTACAATTTAATTATGTTTTTATATGATTGTATGTATGCCTTACTACATGGCATTGCTTGCTTTTAAACTGAGTTGTTTTGCTGTTTACTGCATTAAAATATATATTGTGCATGACGTATATCTTATAAATGTCCCTGGTTTTAGTAGTTCAATTGGTTAAGGAGTGTGTTTGTGTTTCTGTTTACCTGGTTTGTTATTTTTACCCTTGTATATCATATATCAAATCAGAATTTATGCAATTAAATGGGGAAATAATTGCAAATATCGCATTCCTCAATGGACGGTAATGACGTGTAGCCCTGCAGCATGTAAATTTCATACATAAACATAAAAAGTACTTTGATATGCATTTGTGTTGGATAAGGCTTTTGGGGGACCATGCATGCGCTACAACAAAGTATGTATATTAAAGCACATTTTAAGTGGCGCCTGGTTGGGGTGGGCTTCCCTTTTTCTGTGTTTTCAATCTTTCGGCTTATGTACTTTGTAAATGGCTTCAGAAAGCCCAGTTAGTTGTTCACCTTTTAGAAGTCAAATCTATTTGATAGGAGACACTAGTCAGCTACTATTTATTCTTTCGGAAAATGTTTCCATTGGTGATACTTGTTCACTAGTAGACATATAAAAGGGAATATGATGGCACTATATAAAGCAATAAATAATAATAATAATGTGGCAATTGAATGTGTCATGTCATGTGCTGTATATTACCCACCGGCTTCATATTTGAGCCATTAGAACCATCAAAGGGAATTTTTATTTAAAAAATATTTTAAAGAAGTTTCATGAAGAAAATATTTTTCTCTGAGTTTCAAATAGTTTATTGTACAATACTTCAGCACTGAAAGCAAATGGGTTTTATTTAATGTTGTTCTTAAAACATTATATCTGGATGTTTGTTGTAGGCAGCAATATACTCAAATCAAGCACCCCACTAATGAACAAAGTCCGAGACATTTAATGATATTATTATTAGGATATTGCTATTTTTTAGTCTATATTGTTTTTGCAAGCATCCTATTTCTTGCAGGACAGTCCAATGTAACAAATGTGTAAGCCTGCAGCAAGGGAAAAGCTTAAGGCCACGACAAAAGTCAGGTCCAGTGCTTTGAGCCACTATGTGGGCTAAACTGAGTTACAAAGGGACACAGAAGTCCCTTTGTGCTTCCAAGAGGACGCCATGAGAACCGTCTGACCTGGGACGAGATCCCGTGTCTCGTACGTTATGCTCCTGACTGTCCCCTGGCCTTTACACTTTCGAAAAGTTGAGCTAGGCAGTTAGCTTGACCCTGGTCTGACTGTACAATCCCATACCTAATCCTAGCACAGATTGTGTAGCACAGTTTCTGAACACTAAACATAAAATAAGGATAGAAGTTGTAGTATGAGAAAAGTCTACCACATGAACAAGTAATCTACTATCAGGATGGCATAATGAACCACCTTAAACCAGGCCCAAGCCAGAGTATGTCCTACTAACTCAAGTGGCTGTGGGACAGGGAAAGAGGCAAATGCATGTGGGAGACTCTGCAGAATCCATCCATCCATTTGCATGGGGGCCACTCAGCTGTGATCGTACCTGGGAACTTGTGGGCTCCGGCTACTTGGAGCCTACCGTTGTGGGACGCGGCCAAGACTGCCCGCTGATGTCGGTGGGCGGTTCCAATGACATTGTGGGAAACACCCCCATTTAAAGGGGCAATGGCTGGGGAGTGGGGAATGTCAAGACCTCGCGACCCGGGGGATTCGGGTGTTGACATGCAGAACAGGCGCTTCTCACAGAGTTCTCCGGGCCAAACCCAGTTCCCAGGTATGGCTATCATATGCATTAAAGTTCATATAATGGCTGGAGCGTTTCTTTAAAATACATGAAATATGACACACACCTTACATGATGTTCGTTAAATTGTAAAAGGAATCCGATAAAATACTAATTCAAAGAATTGATGCGCTAAGACCATGCTATTAAAACATTTCCATCTATGTAAACAGAAACATTCCTTATCAATATGGTATATGCTATTCTTTAGCATGGGTCATTAGTATATTAGTACATTGTATAGCATTACATCTACCAAAACTGTCAAATTCATTCTGCACCTAGCCCAATGCTGGCTTCATGTAATTATATAAGTAGTCCCAAAATGACTACATAAACACCATTTTTGCGCACAGCATTTTTTAAAGCTATTTCTCTGGTCTGCTGCCTCGCTTGGAATTCCTCATGACGTTATTTGCTCAGAACTATGGAAATACCGGATTTACTATTTTAATACAATTTACACCTGCCTAAACCTAATCCCGATATGGGTGTCATGTGCTATGGCCTTTAATACCGACTAAACTACAGTCTGCTCTTACATATTTACATGCTTACCGACATTTCGACGTGACCCTGCAGCGTTGAGCTCTAGGCTACTCAGTACAGATACTGGGTAGTTTGGAGCTCATTTCCTAGCTTTTAGGCTGTGTGTTTCTTAGACATACACAGTTAAAACACAATGCTGTCTGTACACAGTGTAATGCACGGTGCATAGGCAGTATTTTAATGCCAGGGCCCAAAAATAGGACTGTCCTGGGAAATTTGGGATGGTTGGCAGATATGTATTTAATTGTATTTCTTTAAGAAAGTGAAAGAATGAAGGGCGTTATTTTATAATTAGACAAATACAGTTGCAGACTGGAGCAGACGATTAAAATAGGAATGTTGGAACTTTTTTCAATCACAATTACTTGTTTGTGTTCACAGGTTAATAATTTTGACTTTGAGTAAAATTTCCCAAACAAAAGACTCTTGTGCGCCATTGGATTTTTTTTTTCACTACTAACGTCTTTGTTTTGTTACAGGCCTAGCATGTCCGGTTTACACTTGGTCAAGCAAGGTCGAGATAGAAAGAAAATCGACTTGCAGAGGGATTTCACGGTTGCTTCTCCAGCAGAATTTGTCACTCGGTTTGGAGGAAATAAAGTCATTGAAAAGGTTGTTTGTCAAATATTTTGCTTATAAAAACATCTGGGCACATAGAACAGAATATATACTAGCTATGAATCCAGGGTTTGTTTTGGGGGAAGTAGGTCAAAATAAAGAAAATAAAAGAAAAAGGAAAACAAGGACGACCAAGAACAGAGTGAAAAAAGTCCTTTGATAAAGGCCAGTTTTAACCCCTTAAGGACAATGGGCGGTCCCTAAACCCATTGAAAACAATACATTTTGAGTCCGTACATGTACAGACTTTGTCATTAAAGGGTTAAAAATGTAACACATGCCATTCCCCAATTGAAATACAAAAGCACTTTTAATTAGTACAGTGATAAAGGTCCAATGCATGACAGTATAGGACAATTATACTTGTTCATAGAATTGCTGAGAGCAGGAGAAGAAATAAATGATAGAGAGAATAGGGTATATAAGGCAAGCAAAGCTGTCGAGTTTGCAGGAGAGTTGCAGTTTCATCTCCTTCAAGTTGCATTATGAAACACTGAGCCCATTGAGTTTCTGCTGCAAGAATAATTCAAATGTACAAAGCATTCATTTCTTTAATGCCTTGCATTATGCACGGTCACCTCAGCCCCCATTTCAGAGAAATTTGCTCATGAATTCACAGTTAAAACCACAAATCTTCTGTGAACTCCCGCTTTATATTTATTTATGTTGACTGTAACTAGGTAGGTAAAAGTTAAAAGAAAAATAGTGAAAAACTTTGACTGCACATCTCCTATATCGTTTTCGGGTATCTTGATAAGTTTAAATATTATCAAGGCGTTTGAACTTGTTTCCACGGGACATTATATTAACACTTGACGATGGAGAGTACCATATGGAGACTAGAACAGTTTCTCGATGCCCGTGGACGATTCTCTATGGCCCATACCAGTAACAAGGAAAATTCAAAGACCACATTATATATTGAACCAGAACTGGAAGTGCCTTCATTCCTTCTTAGTTCAGCTGTGAGATTACATTGTGTAGTTATATGTAGTCTATTTTTTTGTAGTTTTTCAAAGTAAGATTCTGCGTCTATAACTGCACAAGTGTGTTTAGATTGTTTATTTGTTTTCCTTATACCAGGTACTCATTGCTAATAACGGCATTGCAGCAGTTAAGTGTATGCGCTCAATCAGACGGTGGTCGTACGAAATGTTCAGGAATGAGCGAGCGATCCGTTTTGTAGTTATGGTAACGCCTGAGGACTTGAAAGCCAACGCAGGTTCGTTTCGTATTCGGCGCTGCTAACTGGGCTGGTTTGTGCCGTATGCTTGGTTATCATCGGTGGGGTAATGTCAGAATGTCAACAGTTGACATGACCCAGCAGATCCCAGGGTATATTCTCATAGCTCTTCTCACTGGGTAAAGGACTTGAAGTGACCCAGCTATCTAAACTATATACAATTACAAATTAAGAATCATCTATTATCTCTTGTACTCCTTTTCATTAACTCGTTTTATTAATAACTGTGTAAAACACAGGTTAATTTATCTGGATACATACATTAACAACCTGTGCTCAAGTAAGACAATCCTTAAAGTGTCACTTTTAGTGACCAACTTACAACTAGTCCTCAAAACGTGATTCATAGGGGTATATTCACTAAAGGTGAAGTTTATAGGAGAGTTGTGGCTTCAACTCCTCGACTCCAATGTACATTATGAAGGTCCAACACCTGTGACATGCATAATACATAGCTAAATTAATGACATTTTTTAGTTTCTACTCCCAACTCAGCCTTTTTTTTGCCAGTGTTAACCCTTCAATCAATAGTGAATTGTAGGAGTTAAAACCACAAAGCACCTGCTTACTTTTCCTTTAAAAAAAATAAACCCCATAAACTGTCTGTGCCCCCTCCCAAGATATATCATTTTTTCCCCCCACTGACCTTTTAAACTTAAAGTATGATTGATGTACAGTAGGTTGTTGATGGACAATGCCAAATCATCAGTCTGTCTTTCTGTTTTTTTGCCTGAATCTGTTACTATGATCTTACCTACATAGAGTACATCAAGATGGCAGATCATTATGTACCCGTACCTGGAGGGACCAACAATAACAATTACGCCAATGTGGAACTCATCCTTGACATTGCAAAAAGAATCCCTGTACAGGTATTGCTTACTACTCACTTTTTTGTGGTCCTTTATGTGATCTGAAATATCCTCTGGCTTTTCCTTTGTCAGAACTTAAAATTATTTGAAGTTATTTGAAAATTATTAATGACCTAGAATTGTGTCTATTTGTCCCTTGATTTGTGTGGACTAATATTTTGTGTTCTTTGATTATTACATCATATGGGGATCAACATATTGGGCAGGCATTTGCATATTAGCTATTTGTATGCGTTCTAGCTCCGTTTTCTTAGCCCAGTCCACTAGACAAACACTTAATCATACTGCCTGTGATAAACAATAGAATGGCTCAGTCTTAATTACCCAGCCAAACTCTCACCAATGAAAGTCCATGAAACAAACAGACTTCATTATTATTATTGCCATAACGTATCAGGGGATTATGTTGCTTGAGCAGGAAAAGCCATCCAAAATATTACAAAACTGACAATAATTGCAGCCTCCACTTCTGCAGATAAAGGAAGATTATTGAAGAAAAATGAGAAAAAACAACTATTTTTTGTTGGCAATAACCTACGTTACTATATACATTGCTGCAATTTATGTTTAATTTCCCCCATAAAGTGTTCCCTTCAATAGTTTTTGTTTATTTTAGGCTGTATGGGCCGGTTGGGGACATGCATCGGAGAACCCTAAGCTCCCCGAACTTCTTCACAAAAACGGGATTGCATTCATGGGTAAGAATTAGAGTTTCTGTAATAACTATAAGCTAAAATACGCATGTAATATTTTCCTCTGAGGAGATTTCAATGACAAATATTGTAGCACTTACTTTAATGCCATTTTATTTAGGTGAAATGATGTGTGTAGGTTTTCTAAAAGCACGCGGTAAGGGAACAATAAAAAAGTCATTTGTTATATTAGATCAAGGGTAATGGGTAACAAGATAATTATCCATAACTAATAACATTACGGCTCTGCTAGTGAATTGCCAGTCATATCAAAAGGCACATACTCCTATAATTTGTAAGAATTTTAATTTACTTCTAAAGCTGACGGATCTCTTTTGTACATGGTGTTAAAGAAAGTTCTGTTAGGTATCAGACCTGGGAAGTCTAGCTATACATTGTGGAGGATCTGTTGGCAGCTTTAGCAAAAGGGACCTTTCTAAATGAGCTGTCTTTGAAACTCTTGACGTCCTAACCCTTTTATAGCCCATTTTGAAAATTCTATTGTAGTGACTCGCTATATGTGTTGACCAAATGGCTCAAATACTGGCCCTCATCGAAACGTTTTCTTGTCATTGTTTAAATACACACTTAATTTAGTCACCTGCATTCAACAGGGATATCACCCATAACAGCATGGTAGCAAAAGAACCAGCTGGGAGTCATATATGTGGCATGGGAGTCATGTCTTCACCCTAAGACCCTGAGATTGGGAAGAACCCTGGGAGCAAGACAAATCTGAAGGGATATGTCTGTGTTAACATTTTCAGAAAATAATTTTAACCCAATCTGAATTTGGAATAGGTTGCTAGGCCTAAGCAGAAACCATGTATAGGGTATAGCATTAATAATTCATATACTATTGTACACTAGTGAACAAACTGTTTGGTTTTGTAAGGATGTTCTGAGACGTGCTATAGCATCAACAGATTCGGATTTTTTATCTTGTTTCGCTATTGTGCTATTCTACAAATCAGCTATGGTCCATTATGTATAAAAGGTATCAGAAATGATAAATTATAATTATGTATCAGAAACAATTTTTCTTATTTTTCTTTCATCTTTTGCAGGGCCACCCAGTCAAGCAATGTGGGCCTTAGGTGATAAAATTGCGTCATCCATTGTAGCCCAGACAGCTGGGATTCCAACCCTTCCATGGAGTGGCAGTGGTAAGAAACTATGACTACATTTCCCAGTGCATGTTCAATCTGCACTCCCTTTTACCCACTGTAACATTAGAGCGATAGTCAATTTTAATGTTCAATGCTAGATGGCGAAGGCTTGCATTTTCTACCCCAAGCTGCTCATCTCCCCCAAACAAGAAGGGTAGTTTAACTTTGGGCAGGGGGGGTTAGTGTGTACATTAGAGAGAATTTAAGAAGGGGCCATTAAACTGGTACACAGTCTTATTAAAAGAAAATGCCAGTGGAAATGAGAGAAACGATGAATACCTTCAGATACGTGAACGGAAGAGATTAAGTCCAAATATGAGAAGAATAACATATTCACACAATTTATAAAAATACTTGTATACACATACACAATTTTTACTTTTAGAGTTGTAGAATACGATAGTACACCGATACTGATTATCCACAAAACATTGTGGTGGAGAAAGAGGGACCAATCCAAATTTGGATTTCTGGGATCTCCGTAGTAGGCTGTGTGGAAATATTTATGAATTATTTTTTTAACTGCCATGGGGAATCTGCATCTGAACTATTTTATTTCTGTTTTACTTCCTTATTTAAGCTAACACGGCACATAGTCTGTACCTATATTTAAATAAAATGATCTGTGTGAATAAATGTAATTATTTTTTTTCCTTAAATAAAATACTGATAAGTCATTGAGCACAGGAAAGGAAAACGTAATCCGTTCATAAGAGCTTCTGCATATGCAGTATATTTTCCTCTACATTTTTCTTTTTTACTTTTATTTTTCAGTAGGTTCTTAAATTATGCACCAGTCAGGACTGAATAGACATCATAATTTGTTTACCCTGCCTTGCTGAACTTAGGAATTGTGTGAAGAAATGCAGCATTAGAAACGTTTCTTCTACTGTCTATTGCTCAATCCCTTCACAGAAGTAATTCTTCAATTTTGTGACATTTTGCCCCATTAATTTGTCAGAGAATATCATGTTACACTACGACACAAAAACAGCTTTTGGTTGTTATGGTTTAAATGTACTCTTTTCATGTGATTACTTATGTAAGGAAACAATGAAATGGCAGGTAAGGTGTATTTGTTTAGCATGCTATAGTAGGTCAAATCATGTCTAGTCTTAGTTAAACAACCACACCGTTAATGGATTACTCAATTGTGGTTATATTTTCAGTCGCACTTTTCCATGTGTTGGACTATAACATTTGAAATAAACGAATTAGAATAAAATGACAGACTGTCCCTCCGTTACATGACCATGAGTGTGATACAATATACCTGTTGAATGCTAAATATATATAAGTAATGTATTTCTTGTAGGCCTGTTGTGTAAATCACAACGGGGATTGACAAATTTAGTTGCATAAACAACTTTTCTTTGAATTAGGACTCAAAGTGGAATGGCATGAAAATGAAATAAAGAAAGGCATTCTAAATGTGCCTCAAGAACTTTATAAGAAGGGGTATGTGAAAGATGTTGACGATGGTCTGAAGGTAAGGAAACGGCCAAGACGTGTGTATCACGTTATCGTAAGGCTCAATCATGCACTACCTGGAGCAGCTGCCCCCTTTAACATGGAAGTTATTTCTTGGGCTGTCCAGTATTTAAATGAAAGTCTTTGTTTGCTATGAAATATTAATGCTCTTTTAAAGCTTTCCATTTTAATGTAAATATTTTTTTATCTTTGAACTGGAGATAAGGGTCCTCTAATCGAAGTAGATGGCCTTATTGGCATCTGTTGTCCTGTGGTGAAAATTTCCACACATATGAATAAAAAAGGCCCAGTCCAAAAGGTTCTATTTTGAATGCATACTAGAGTCAGTTTTTTTATTTGACACTTTATTGCCTATCAATGCATCTATTGTGTAGTTATTTGAGTTAGAAAAGGAGACCGAGGCCTAATTGCCTCCTTGGTCAACTGCCGGTACTGAAACCAGGAAGTATAAGAGGAAGTCTACTTCCTGCACGTGCTCTGAGCTCCTACCGAATGGCTGCATCAAATCACCTGTATCTTAGCTCCCACTGACTTTAATAGCAACGCTAAAGACCATGTGCAGGAATCTGTATTTAAGTATGAGTACTGCTAGCAGTAGAGACAGCCAGGGAGTTAGAAAATGAAACTACAATGTTATTTTTCTTAATTCCAGTAACTAAAGAACTCTCACATTAACCTCCAAAATGGAATCCCATTTGAATTTGTCATAAAAATCCGGCTTGTGCATTACTAATATGGCTTTTTTTTTTTTTATACCGCATTGGAAAATAAGTTGTCTATGTTTAGAGGACATCGAGTGTGAGTGTAATATTTAGAGAATTAAGAACTATATTTTGTAGTTTCCTATGCTTTAACTCATAGCTCATTAATAAAAAGAATATGCCTCAGTTGAGGACACAGATCTGATTTGTGAAAGAATGGGATTTGCCTCATCTCACTTTTTTTTTCCTTATAGGCAGCAGAAGTTGTTGGGTACCCAGTAATGATTAAAGCATCTGAGGGGGGCGGAGGGAAAGGAATTCGGAAAGTCAATAATGCCGAAGATTTTCCAAATTTATTCCGCCAGGTAACTTTTTAGTGTAGATGTATATTATTGGTAATATTAATTTACATTTTACAAGCTAAATTTATTAAGGTTTCCCATCTACATCTAAAAGGTATTCTTTTGTGTGTCTTTTGAATGTAAGAGAAATGTTTGTATTTCTTCAGATTACCTAAAGGCATTAACACGCCCTCCTTTTTCTGTTACTAGCTCAATAATTTAGCAATTTAGTGCATTATGTTCAACTATATATAGTTTTTAATTCTGTTATTTTTTTTTTGTAAGCACCTTTCCTTGCCATTTTTTGTTACTAAAGCAGATAAGTCACCTTCCCCCAAATTAATAATAAAGTTGCTGTTATTATTTGAAACATTTTTGAAACATATGGTGGTTGTTGCAGATTAAAATAAGATATATAATTATTTTTTGTACCTACTTTTTGTTTAAACCAGTGGGAACAACCATTTCAATTCAGCTTATCTTCTTTATTATTTTTCCATGTTAAATGATTGTTTCCTTTTTGTTGATTTGTTTTGACGTTGATTGTTTGTAGTTGCCTATGTAACGGTGAGGGAAACGGGGAAAACATTTTAGGACAGGGAAATTGAAAGGATATGCGTGTTTGCCACATTTGCCACTGATTTTAGTCACTTCTGTTAATTTTAGATTTAATAGCTTCAAAACAATTACACATTTTATAAACATAATTATATTAAATGCTGTGATTGAAAAAAGCACAGTCAGTCTTTAAATGAACACTTATTAATTTGATGTGACTGTTACTGTTGTAGCACAAACAATGTCCAGTCCAGCCAAAATCTGTTTGTAGTTTAAACTTTTACAGAAACAGCCCAGTCACCTAGGTCGTAGTTAATAACACTTAATAAAACAGTCCTTGTAGGTTTATGTGACCAGTGCGTTTGGGGTATCGGTGTGTTGTACTATACTGATGAGGAGTTTAGATTTCAGTGGTACCCAAAAAATGGGTTCCCCAAATTGGGAGCAGAAATCATCACAATGGAACTTTAAAACCCCCCCAAAAAACTTGCATAGTGCTAAATTAGTTAGTAGACAGGGTAAGAATTGCTATTGTCAAAATCATGTGAACTATAGCTCCGGACATCCAACTAATGTTAGGTAGGCTTGATGGGCATAATTCAAATCAGTTGGTATGATGGTGACGTAATTTCTGGCAGTTCTGCCGGAACCCAAAACTCCCATTGCATTCAGCTTGTGTGAGGAACTTCCCGTAGTTTACCCCATTATTACCACACCAGTTTATGTAGACTACAACCAGCATGAAGCCCATCCAAAGACTGTCCGAGTACAGAAAAAGGAAAACTGAAATAGATTATGGGTAGAGTGGTATAGGGAACCATAATGTCCACTATATATTATTTGTTTGCCTTTGTTTTGTGCAAAAAATGTAAGCTTAAAGACACTTCAGCCAATTATTTATTGTAATTTATAATAGAAAACTGCACTTTTGTATGTATACTTTATTGATGTTCCACTGCTAAGTGTGGTGGCCTCATAAACCACATTTGGAAATACAGATGAAATACATTGACAAGTGTTGTCAACCAAAATATTCCCCACCAGCATCTCACATGATAACATTCCCTTTATAGTGTTTAAAATACCTCATGAATTTACTTTCTTAGTCTAATATAGTAAGGTTTTAATGCAAGTTATGCTTTTGATGCTATACCACCCAACTTGGTACCTGAAGCAAGGTCATGCACTACCCTGATATCTCATCCCCTCCTAGAAGCGGAGGGGAGAAGAGGGAGGGAACAAGGGCATTGATGCCAGGCAGCTCAAGCATTCCCTCTTCCCTTGATGCGCTTTGGGCATCTGTCTCTCTTGCTTTATAGAAGTTAAAGCCTTGCTATATGATGCTCAGTCTTACTGGAGTTGGTCCTCATGAAAACCAGGACTTTCCATGAAGCCCTCCTCTTAGGTTTTACAGACTATACAAAAACTTAAAGTGGCATAAAGGCATAGCGAAATGCTTTTAATTGTAAAATCGGTCCCCATAATTTTAAAATTACAACCACGGTTGATACAATATAATGCTGTGTTTCCTTTACAGGTGCAAACTGAAGTTCCTGGGTCTCCCATTTTTGTAATGAGACTGGCAAAGCAGTCCCGTCACCTGGAAGTTCAAATACTGTCTGATCAGTATGGCAATGCCATCTCACTTTTTGGTCGTGACTGCTCTGTCCAACGACGTCACCAGAAAATTATTGAAGAGGCGCCTGCGTCTATTGCTACCACTACCGTGTTTGAAAAGATGGAGCAGGTGAGTTGGAAATCACAAAATGTAAGGCCCACAGAACTGGCAACATTTTCTAGACCAAAGAGCTTGCAGTTCTATTCTATTACCAATCCAAATTGGTAACACTGTGTTATGAATGGTAAATGTGTATTCAGTTAGTAATAATACAGCATATGAAAGGCTGGAATTGGTTGATTCTTATTATTAGAAAATGAGATCAGATAATTCAAATATGTTTATTTATTACATTGTGGTGGGAAAATTGGATAGGGGGGGTGTAAAACCGAGAAGGTACAAATTGGTAATATGTCTTTTAGATGTCAATATTTAGGGTAGGCTAGTATTTGTAGTCTCCTAATTATACTGTACTCTGTAATACACAGAATTCTTAATTGAAAATAGTTTCTTCTTACAGTGTGCAGTGAAACTGGCCAAAATGGTTGGTTATGTAAGCGCCGGGACGGTGGAGTACCTGTACAGCCAAGATGGTAGTTTTTACTTCCTGGAATTAAACCCCCGTCTACAAGTTGAACATCCCTGCACTGAGATGGTGGCCGATGTAAACCTTCCCGCTGCACAGCTCCAGGTAAACCCCACCATTCTGATTGACATCAAATTGATCAATGTTGTACAATTTAGTTCACATATTTAATTTGTTGATAGTAAGAGTTCTAGGCTTAGCCTACGTATTCCAGGAAATCCTCTTTTTCACACATGCAGAATAATCAGGGCTGGCCCTACAATGGAGCCGACTGGGGCAATTGCGCTTTTTTTTTTTGAAGCGGAGGAGAGAGAGGGGCGCCCAGTGGTTTTCGCTTACCCGCTCGGAGTCCCTCTATCTCCTCTGCGAGCTCTGTAGCTCGGTCTTGGTGCCGGCTTGTAATGCTGAGCGCCGGAAGTGACGTCAATTTCAGCATTACAAGCCGGCACAGTGGCAGAGCAGGGAGACTCGCCGCAGGACTGTTTAAAGGTAAACTTCTACCCCAGGCGGCATTAAGTCTTGGGCCGGCCCTGAGAATAATGATAGTATATTTATGTAATGTACTACACATACCTATTGATTTGAGTCATTTATCATTCATGTGTATGATATGCTTTGAGAGTTGGTAGAAAAAGATTTTTGATGGACTGGGAGAAATATTGCCGTACCTTGTTACAAATATTGCTACTATTATAAATCCATAAGCGCAGAGTTTCAAAAATACTCAAGTCAGCAGTCCCCTTTTCAGGAAGATCAAAGTCACTTCTGAATTATCAGTATACCAGTTTCTGTTTCTCCTTAATCATTTGTTTAACTTGAGTAGTGTACCTTGGATTTAGCAGTGGTAGTAGACAGTTCTAAACATAATGGAATATGTATTTTAAGGTGTCGTGTGCTTCTCTCATAGATTGCAATGGGAATTCCACTTCACAGAATCAAGGATATCCGTATGCTTTATGGAGTCCCTGCTTGGGGAGATACACCAATTGAATTTGACAACCCTCTTAATGCTCCCAGTCCCAGAGGACATGTTATTGCTGCTCGTATTACCAGTGAAAATCCCGATGAGGTAAGGTTGTCGATCAATGTACATACGTCTCTATTCTAACATATCTAGTGAATGGCCACGTACCTCTAGTTTATGCATAGTTATGGGTGTGTATTTATATTTAGGATTTAAAGGTTAAATAAATTCCTACTTAATTTTGTGGGTTTTTTACCCATCCAATACTGTAACAAGTTTGTATAGACTGTTTTTGTTTCCAACATGTAAACATATTTGTTCTTATTGTCTGAAAGAGAAAAATATCTTATGTATTGTGAGATTTGCCATTCAATGTAAAACTTTATTGCTTTATGTTGATGTTCAGTTGGCATAGTGCACACAAAGTAATTATTTTATATTCTGTGTTTTAGGGATTCAAACCGAGCTCGGGAACCGTGCAAGAACTTAATTTCCGCAGCAACAAGAATGTGTGGGGTTACTTCAGTGTTGCTGCAGCAGGAGGACTCCATGAATTTGCTGATTCTCAGTTTGGACACTGCTTTTCTTGGGGAGAAAACAGAGAAGAAGCCATCTCGTGAGTTTAACACTTTAAGGGTTGTCCTATATATTGTTCCACTTGCATTTGTATATTCAAGGTTGTACTTTTGCAATGCTTGTCATACTCTAACAATCCAAATACCTAGGCCTGAATATGGACTTTTGAGCCATCCATACGTTATTTGCTAATGTTTTGATCTTATTTTAAGAAAGAAGCTTTGCACAGGATGTTTCTTATTCAGCTTTACATTTTTTTTAGCAACATGGTGGTAGCACTTAAGGAATTATCCATTAGAGGGGATTTTCGAACGACAGTGGAATATTTGATAAAGCTTCTGGAGACGGAGAGTTTTCAGCAAAATCGCATTGACACAGGATGGCTGGATAGGTTGATCTCAGAGAAAGTTCAGGTAAGACTATAAATAATGCTGGCTAGCTATGAAAAGAAATTCAGCAATCCAATTAAAAAAAAAAACTTGACACAACAGCTCCATCAGAACCCGTTAACTTTTTCCAATCCACTCGGCAACAATAAACAGAATGCATTAATTAGTGTGGTAACAAAAATTACCATATCTCACTGTCCAACTGGTCTTTGTTTCCCTGGAGAAAATTAAGTTAGGCAACTGCCATAAAAATTCAATTAGGCGGGAGAAAATTGTCAATATGAAGAATACTAAAAACTAGAGATTTGTGTGGAAATAAAAAAAATGATAATCAGAAACATAATCAATGATTATTGTAGAGAGTGATCCAAAAAATAGAGAAACCTTACCACTCCAATTCATTCCCATGGATTAAAACTCACCAATAAGGATCATGGATGTTACTTGATCATGTGATTTAGCACATTTCTACAAATTATTCCATTATTCACCACCAAAAGTCCTCTGAAAGGAATGATTTTAGTGATCGACCGGTAATGAAACTGTTGACTCAAAAACTTGAAGAAAATTACATCAACGGCTATAAAATGTTATCACTTATCTATGAAATATAGTGTCAACCATCAAAGTGTTTTGGTGGAACTGTTCCAGACAGTCTGGCTTCAGAATACCATTCATTCCAAATGGACAGATTTGACCAATAAATAGCTGTTAAGATAATTGCGGCTATATTAGAATTCTTTCAGATTTCCAAGATACTCTTGGGAATGGGTATAACGCCACTTAAGAAAACATATTTAAATGATAAGTATACCATAATATTACATGTGATGCAGTGTCAATAGTATACACAGTACACAGTATTTGCTAAAAATAGTCCCTGTATACATTACATTTATTTATAAAGCGCCGGCAGATTCCGCAGCTCTGTTACAGTCAGTAGAAATGTATTTTAAACACATACAATAACAAACTGGTGCTCTTGCGAGCTTACAATCTAGTCATGTATATAAGATATATGAACAAAATATCAAGGAATAGTATACCACATAGTCTTACTTAAAAAGAATATAATAGGAAAAGCATAGATTATAATGTACCTTAAAATATATAACCTACTTAATTATCAATTAATTTCAGATGTTTAGTGGAAACCGTGTCTTCGCAATTAACATTCTACAACCTTGGCTGAGATGACCATTTTGTACTTGATGAGGCATCTAGTTTCACCAAGAAGTTATTTGTTCTCAGTATAGGAAAAATATATCGTTTATCTTATACTAAAGATGGCTTTGACTCCATTTTGTTTTTGTGTGACGGCTAATATGCTAAAATATAATATACAGATTTTCCCGCCTAAAATATCTGACAGTACTATACATTATGCAGTGTATAATTCCTCAAATGATATTCAAACCTTATAGCCACAATCATAACGCAACCAAATTTACATCAAAAAAACCCAAAACAAATATACAAGCAAATAAATACATATTTTTCTTCGAATACTTCAATATGTAGTATAGCACACAAAAGGAAATAAACCTATTCTTTCATTGTATCTGACTCGTAATTGATAATAACATAATACCATCCCCTGTAGTAGGCTCTGAACTGGGAAATAAAATGGGCCCTGGCACATTTAGGCCATTGTCTGATTAAATGACATACATGAGGTGACCTGCTGGATACACAGAGCCACATACTACCCTGGATATTGGGCACCGGTCTTCATGGTATTTGCCCAATGGCAGATTGTCTACCCGAATTAACTATATCTAGGCAGTTAAATGTACTAATGTACATTAATGATCATTACCTACAATTAAATTAAATTGTTGTATCCCCACGCTACCTGCCGGTTTTTAATTTAGTATTTTGTACTCTAGGCTGAACGTCCGGACACCATGCTCGGAGTGGTATGTGGTGCACTGCATGTGGCAGATGTGAGCCTTCGAAACAGTGTGTCCAATTTCTTGCATTCTTTGGAGAGGTAAATGTCAAGCTTCTTCGTATGATCCCAGGAAGAGTTGGTGGGATAAACTAATGTATATGTAAATGTTCTCTTGCCTAGGGGTCAAGTATTGCCAGCCCACACCCTTCTCAACACTGTAGATGTGGAACTTATCTATGAGGGGAAGAAATACGTACTCAAGGTAAATTCAACAGCAACACTCTACATTAGTATACACATCACTGTTTTCTGGCGTGTCTCGCACAATGTTAACGATATATTTGGCATTTTTATCAGTTTCATAAAGTTTTTACTATGTTTTCGTTGATTAGGTGACTCGACAATCTCCAAATTCTTACGTGGTCATAATGAATAACTCCTGTGTCGAAGTGGATGTACACAGACTGAGTGACGGTGGCCTTCTTTTGTCCTACGATGGTAGCAGCTACACCACTTACATCAAAGAGGAAGTAGACAGGTATTCACTTTATTATTCTTCCTGGGTATTGATGATGATTTCATGATAATGTTCTTCTGAGTATAGACAGTTTGTTATGAGGCTAAAGATGACTATGCCCACAGTCCCATATTGATAGCCTTCGTGTGATGTTTGTGTTATATTCGTGCACAATGACACTGCAGGATCCCTCTAATTACATGGAAATACCATAGCTCAACCTAATATTAGGCCATTTTTTAGAAATATGTGGCGTTTGGTCATTGAGAGTTCTATCAAGCCCACAGCATTCCAGATACGTTTATTCATTCATCTGTAGACTTGCAGCAAAGGTGGACATTTCCTATGAAAGGCCCCAGTAATTTCATTGAAGGTAATCTCAGCAATTTGACCATGTCGTCTGCAGAGCAAGCTCAGCCTCGTGGCTGTATTGCTAAACTAACCTGAAATCTCCTGGTTTGATAAGTGCATCTAAACATCTGAAATAATTGTATTTAATTACATTACTAATTTAGTAGGGACATGATCATCGACTTCTATTTCTCCATTTTTATTTTTGAAACACTTGCAATTACAAAATAGTATAATGAATCTTCTACCAAAGTTAATAATTGTATAATTTATATTGTGTACACATTTTATATTTATCTAGACCTACGGTACCAAATATGTGGGATTTTTTTTTTTGTAGGTACCGTATCACAATTGGAAACAAAACGTGTGTTTTTGAAAAAGAAAACGACCCCTCCATTCTACGTTCACCATCTGCGGGCAAATTAATCCAATACGTGGTAGAAGATGGAGGGCATGTTTTTGCAGGCCAGTGCTATGCTGAAATTGAGGTGAGAATAACTTTATCACAGGGGCTAATTTTGTTTCTTCACTTTTTAGCTTTGGTGTTGGAGTTGTTAATTTAAATACTAAAAATAAAGGTTGCGCAATTTACATTTAACAGAGAAAAAAAGGAAAATGTGCAAGGACGTGACCTTCCCGGAAAAGTGTAAATGTATTTTGTAGAGATCTAGCCAAATAAAAAGGTTGTGGAAATCTCAGTTGATTAAGAGAGAATATGCTTTATGTACTTAAATCAAAAGGGTAACATTCTGCAGTGATAACAAACGGGAAGATGTTAGTTCCGAACCATATAAACAACATTTCTACATTTACCCCAATGCTGTATTTCATTTGTTATTAAAACAACAAAAATTTTGAACATCGTGTGCTCAAAACCTTATCGAGAAAATGTATCATCTGCCTCACAACCCTTAACTGCATCTTACCCAAAGTATATTGTTTTTTTTTTCCAAGGTTGAGCAATTAAAGGCTGCAGATAGTTTAATGAACCTTTAAACTAAAATGCCTCTGGTCAAGATTTGATATTCAACAATCCAAAACTATGGATGCCTCATATTTGTCATATATTTTGCTTAATTAGGAATTACTTAAGAATTTATCCTCCTTGCTTAGGAAATTATATGTCTATGACATCAAGCTAGTGCAATTTGCTGTCTTGTGTAACCATACAGCAACTAGATGTAATGACCTCATAGCAAGTGTTACTTGCATTTCATTGTTGTTTGGCCGCAGGTGCCTGATGGTGGTTGGTTCCCATAATTATGCCTTTTTCTAAAATAAACCAGGGCTAATTGCTAGACACACAAATCGGCATGACAGTATGGCATCTGATATTTTGTCAAACCCTGATTAATAATAATAATAATAATGTTGATACGCTTGGTAATATGATAACTTACGTTAGAAATACTTCTCTGCTGCAGGTCATGAAGATGGTGATGACACTGACGGCGATGGAATCTGGGTGCATTCATTATGTGAAGCGACCAGGAGCAGTTCTTGAGCCTGGTGGTGTGATAGCTAAACTACAGCTAGACGATCCTAGCCGTGTGCAACAGGTAGGTAAAGAAAAAAAATGGCTACAGCAAAAAGTGGGAAATGCTGTTATAATTACCTATCCCATCTTAATAAAATAGAATATCACAGGGGTTTTCATATCAGACATGTTAGCTGCTTACAGTAAAGAATAGAAACCGTGGCAAGGAGAAAAGTTTGAGTCAGTATACTTTTGTAATATAGATATCCCAAGTGATATAAATATATATATATATGTGTGTAATGGCTAACTTGGAGAATAAAAATGCTGTTCCCTTCATGACCATAATGTCTTTAATTGTTACGATTAAGATGGGCCATTAAAAAGGCAGATTTTGTTTTCCAAGGCAGTCTTTGAATGTATCAAGCGGAATACCCTTCATTCAATTAAATATACTTTTTGTTTCATTTAGAAAAGTAGCTTGTTTTCTTTACTAGCAGCCTCCTGCTAGGCAGCATTTCTGTGTTTTCTGCTCCCAATTCATAATTTTGTCTTGAAAGATATAGCATTAAATCCTGCCAGCACTAAATAGTGCACATAGCATTCAAGCTTATATGGCATCACCCTAAAATGTTGGAGTCTAGCAGGTCTGGACAGAGTTTCACATAGAAATGGTCAGCAGAGCAAGCCAAGTCTGAATGGTGTGATTAAGTTATATCACATTTTGTATAACTTGTACAGAACCCCTTCTGGGAGATTAAAGATCTTGTTTAAGTGTGTGCCATTTATGCCATACGAATAAATAATTCCATGGGAGGTTGGTGGGATGTTATTACTTGGTGTATCTATTAAAATGTAATGTATTTTCCATGTTTTCTTTAATTAAAACATAAAACATTAGGCTGAGCTCCATACAGGGCCATTGCCGGTGATACACAGCACTGCCCTGCGAGGAGAAAAGCTCCATCGCGTCTTCCACTATGTTCTAGATAACCTGGTCAACGTGATGAATGGATACTGTCTCCCAGAACCCTACTTCAGTAACAAGGTGTGTGAATTTCTTTGATAATGGAAACCTCATGTTCTTTTACTGCCCTCCATTGTTGGCGCTAATCATGTTAGTTGTATGATCTACAAATAGTTAGAAAAGGAAAGCAAACAGCGCATTTTCTAATTCCTAAGTGTTTTTGCTGATATTTTCATTTAATAATGATCAGGTACTGTGTTTAGAACAAAACAGAAATCAAATTGGATATAGAAATAACCAAAAACAAATGTGCAACCTCTTCCTTTGGCAGCTGAAAGACTATGTGGAGAGACTGATGAAGACCCTTAGAGATCCATCTCTTCCTTTACTAGAACTTCAGGATATTATGACCAGCGTTTCGGGGCGTATTCCACCAAACGTGGAGAAGTCAATCAAGAAAGAGATGGCACAGTATGCCAGCAACATTACTTCCGTGTTATGCCAGTTTCCAAGCCAACAGGTACATCTCCATAGAAATTAAATAACTATAAACGCTTTTGATGTGACGGAGTATATACCTATTCTGTTAACGTGTCACCGGACCTTGCTGTGACCACTTCCGCATTGTTTTTAAGTTTCGCCATTTGGTTAAATAAAAATATTAGTGAATTTCCATAGTGATATTGAGCCAAAAATGAAGACGCGTATTAAGGCTTCCTGGCAAAAGTTGTTCTTCACTTTGATGTATAATTTTCCCAGGTTACTGTTTCTTATTTTGCATTACATTTTGAGCTGAGTTGAAAATGAATTCTTGTTGTCATTATTCTAAATTAAATATTGGCTGTTTTCGTGAAACCGAAAGGTGCATTGTGAAGTGGTCTTAATGTAGATGGCAGAAATTTATATAATGATTTTATATTGCTTTTTTTTTATTATTATTCAGATTGCAAATATATTGGATAGTCATGCTGCTACGTTGAATCGTAAATCTGAACGAGAGGTTTTTTTCATGAACACACAGAGCATTGTACAATTGGTTCAGAGGTGAGATGTAAATTGGAATTGCTTGCGTTTTTTTTATGTCTAGCTACAAAACCCGTCGGCTGTCACTTCTCGTACCTATTGCATGCATATATTACTGGCTCAGGTATTACTCTTCCAGAGTGAGTGAGCGAGCTGGTTTGTTCAATTGAAATAAACTTTTGAGGCCAGAAAAATAATAGATAATGGTAGTAGCAATTAGACCACTAATGGCAATATATTGAAATGTAACATAATTTATATTGCTTGTTGCAATATAATAGGATAATAGAAATAGATAATTGTATATTCATTCTAAATGTTTCAAAGCTTATAATTAGACTTTCTGTATATTTTTTATAATTTGTTTTTGCATTTTAATTTGATTTTGAAAAAAAATCAGGGCAGATATGAACCATCACGCCTTTTCTCACCTGCCCTTTTTTCCTGCTGTAAGGACTTCATAGCTAATTCTTGGTGTTTTTCTTATAAAAATAATAATAATAATAAAAAAAAATATTATTATTTGTCAACCCTTTTAATAAGCTGTAAATATAAGTAAAGTTTCTAATTGTCTATTGTACTTTTTACATTTCAAATTATATATATATTTTTTTTACTAAATTTTTACCTTACATTATTTCTTCTTAAGCTTCCCTTCCTTTTTTACATTACAAGCATGCTGATAAATAGATGGGTCTGTCTTATGTCTTTATTATTTGTTTTAATGACACTTTTTCTTTCTTCCTTAACTCAGATATCGTAGTGGCATTAGAGGACACATGAAAGCTGTGGTTATGGATTTGCTTCGTCAGTATTTGAAGGTTGAAACACAATTCCAACATGGTATGTATTGTGTTAGGTTTTTCTGATTGGAACTTCTTTGCCGTAGTGTAGAGCAAAAACCCAATTAGTATTTTTTTCTGCCCTGCCAATTTCGGTTTCTTTTTTTTTTTTTGTTTTCACCGTGCCTTTATAATGAGGAGATGAGGAGTTTTCTGTAGCAGCTGTTCTAAATGTTCTACACAGATATGGCAGAAATATCTTACATTTTGTCTTACGAACCTTTCTTCTGGAAAGAATGGTAGGGTCAGAGCACTTTTTTATAGAACGTCTGGTGTACATTGGGAAGCTTACAACAATGGTTGAGGTAGTCTTGACATGGCATGACATGTTTTCAGTGATTAAAGAAGAATGAAAATAAAGTGTCTAAGAGGACCGAGAGGCTTCCCTTTCGTAAAAGAGGATACAGCATGCTGGAGCCTCTTGAGAGTACATGCCACAGTGGCTAAGGCTACAAAGCACTCCCCAGGTAGAAGGGGTCCTGTGCAGGACCCTCTGATGAATTGTCATCTAGTTTCCTGACATTTATTGTCCAATGAAAACAAGGCTGGATTAGGGAAAGCAAGACCTGGTCTCTGGAGCTTAAGAGCGATCTGTGCAGAAGAACATTTCTGCTATTGGTTTGGAAGTAAGAGTGATATGGCCATTGGGGCTCTTAAACTGTCAGCTTGCTCTTTACCCTGCTTTTGTGTCCAATGGCAGGGTGAGTGGACAAAAATACAAAGAGCCAACTTTGTGAAATGCTTATTCGGGGGAAGAAGAGCTGTGATCATGAATTGGAGTGTCTTATGGAAGAGACAACAGAAGACAGATTTTAGCTTTTCAGAATAGACTGAACTCAAAACCAGAGGACCTCCAGCATATCCCAAAGGGAGAGGTGCTGACAAGTTTTTACTTGTTGCAGGTTTTGATTGGGAAGTCTGCCCCATTTGCCCCTTTTTTGTGTGATGGCTACATTGAGCTGTATGTCATGTGCGTTATAGGAGTTTTAGACTTCAGAAGCAATAGTTTGGTAGACAGTGAAACATACTGAATTTCCATGATATTTAAACATTCATGGGACATGCATAAAGCTATCCTACATATAAGACAGCACCAAATAAAATCCAAGTAACTATCCAGGGGGTAGGGGAGGCAGATTGTCTCTAACTGCAGTGTGGTTGTTGTGTTGGGCAGGGAAGAGCAGTCATATTAAGGGAAAATGTAGATAATGAGGAGAACAATACAATGATAGAATCCTGAATCTGCATCACAAGACAAATCAAGCAACACAGTTTTTTGGCTCCAGGGCCTCTTTAGCGCAGATTATCATTTTCCATGTAGTTACTTGAGCACTGGCCTGTATATGTCTGTTCCAGAAACGGGACAAGTTACATAACAACCTTCCTCATTTGGTTATTATAAGACTTCAATCATCTCAGTAGGTGTCCATTATAGCAGAAGCCATGTTTTGGTTTGAGCTTTGCAAGGCTTCTGGACCATAAACAAATGTCTGATCATCCACATGGCAAGAGGCTTGTGGTGGCTGAACATCTTTGTATCCGTGGCAACTGCCCACATTTTAGTGTCTTGTTGGATAAGAAGCTGGGTAACAATCTCTTCATAAAATGGTTTGTCAAAGCTGCATCCAGACTATGTCCAAAGAGCCAGAGCGAGGGTTTAGTACCCTGTCTCATTGTGACTTTTTCATTGGATGAATAAAGGTTTTGATGGTTTAATATCAGTCAAGTACGTTTCTCTTGTGTCCCTTGTTCCTCAGCCTTTTTTGTTTGTTTGTTTTCCTATCCAAGGAAACAAAATAATTGATTAGTAGAATTTACAATAGTTTACATAAATATTATTTTGTTTAGTAATTTTGTTTTGAATTTTGTGAGAGTTGTTACTGTGTCCTTTTTCACTTTTAATTTTTTTTAAACTTTATTTATTTTTTTAAATGGTAATTCGCATACAAATTACAATCATCTAACAATAAGAATAACGCATGAAGAGAAATGTAGGCGTATTATTTCTTTTCTGCTTTTTATGAATTGCAATACTGCGTGGAACCACATGGTAGCAATGCTGCACTAGAAATCGTAAGCTGGAGTCTAGTTGTTTTTGGACTAGAAGTTGTCCCCACATATTACAGAAACCGAAATCTGGATGTGGCAGTTTGTCCAATTGGTTTACAGAACATGACAGACCTGTCATTTTTAATTGTTGTACAATTAATGTACAACACCTTAATTTATTCCATACTGTAGAACATCACAATATAGGCAATGTGCAATTAAATATGCCAATTACATTTATTTCATAGTTCTGGCTGATTTCACATTTTATATACATATTTTTTTTGTGTGACTGTAATTTTAAGAAGTTAATTTGTAGGTTAACTGTGTTCCACCAATATGTTTTTCTAGCATTTAAATGGATTGAGTTTTATAAAGGATGCACATTTTTCTAAAGAGCACATTTTTAACCTTTTTTCCCCCTTATCAATGTGGAATAATCCTTTGTGTCATTTTTTTTTTTTGTGGCACCTTTTCTGAACATCTGCCTTTCTGATTCCAGGCCATTATGACAAGTGTGTCTTTGCTCTGCGAGAAGAGAATAAAAGTGACCTGACCATGGTTCTGAATTACATCTTCTCCCACGCTCAGGTCACCAAGAAGAACCTCTTAATAACTATGCTGATTGTAAGTGACCTTGTCGGGGACGACTAGAAATGGGATTTTGATCTTTGCAACATAAGCAGTTTCTGGGGTCTGCTCTGTGTTGCCTGAGGTTTCCAGAATGTTTAAATCACAAAACCATGCTCATTGACCCTTTGAGATTCTGAGAGCCAGAGTGCTAGAGCAATATGCAGATCTGCTTGTACCAGTATGGTAAACGTTATTTTTATTCCTGTCTGTGTTAGAGAGACAGAACGAACTGGTTATCATAATTCCTTTCGTACTCTATGACAAAAACCTACCTACAATGCTATAATATGTTGTTAAAATTGTCTAGACTTTTAACCCCTTAATGTCAAAGCTCGTACGGGCTCAAAATGCATTGTTTTCAATGGGTTTAAGGACCGCCCATTGTCCTTAAGGGGTTAACAATGAATAGTGTAATAGTGTAAACGATATGCACAATATCTACAGCGTTTGTTGTTTTTTTTTATAGTTCTGGCTAAATATTAGAGCGTATCTGCCTTCCTTTTTAATAAACTTTATGAGGGTGCAATAAAAAAAATAATTCTGGTTATCATTAGTAGGGATACCCTTTTGTTCAGGTTATATTGGATATAAGCCCCAGAAAAAGAAAAGCGGCAGCATGGCTGAGTGACTTCACTGTATTACATCTCCAATCTGTGTTGCATGCAGGGCTGCCCCATTAAGATCCGTAGATACAGCCAAGATTTAAGCACTGAGAGAGTAATGAAAGCAGTGATCTTGGCCCTGAATTTCTTGTGTTTTAATTTGTGATATGAAGGGGCGAGCGCGCGCGCTTTGGCGATGTGATTCTAAGTAACGCTTGCCTTAAGAATCTCATTATTCGAACACAGGGCCATATTTCCTTTGAGAATTCTGGAGTAGCTTTGAGCCGGGCCTGTTCATTTCTCAAGCAATCATAGCTGCGTGATGGAGAGAGAAAATGGCAGCTGTTCCCAGCTCAGGCCTTCAATTTTCTTCAGAGTCCAGCCACTCAAGTGTGTAATTACACAGGGATGACGGGGAAGCGTCGGGTCTTGTCAGAGAACTGGTTGCAGGCTTTTGCTCACTGACTTTGAGAGTGAGGACAAGCAAAATTCAGCGAAACAGCCTGTATTTTTTTTATATATGCTTTGTAGAATTATTAATGTTGCCTTTACTGCTTTCTGCTTTGGTCTGAGATATATTTTTCCTTTTCGTTTTTCCTGAGTGATATATTACACACACGCATCTTCTATATACATATATGTATATAATCAATCAATGCGACAATTTGGTGATCCTTCTATTTCACGTAATGCATATTTTATTTCCTTTATCCTAGAACTAGTTTTAGTGCATTAACTTTAAAAATAGCGGTTCTGCTTTATACTTTTCTGCACTCGAATATTCTGTGATAACCCTTTTTCTACTTGAAGAAATACGATAAGGAAAATGCATTAGTAAAACATTAAAAGGTACAATAGATTAATGCTATTTATGGTAAACGAGTTTATTGGGACACCCGTCAATTCAGTTTAGCTTGTATCAGAGTAATTTGTTTTGATTGGGCATTATAGAGTGAAAAAAGCAAAGAATACTATCAAACTAGTTATAGGTTTTGTGTTAAAATATGCTTCTGCAGTAAACAGACTCAGAGTCGAGGCTTGATTCCCATAACTCGATAAAATGATTTCTTTCGATTCTGATTTCAAGATATTACATTTCAATTTCTACCTAGCCATTGCTATTTCAGAACAGGTTTGCATCACATGCAATTTTTATTACCTCTCCTTCTCACGTTTCTATTATCTTATCGCTTGCTAGTACTCTAATAGTCTCTTTTTTTTGCCACCATAAATGATTGGTAAGCCAGTGTTATATCTTCCTTTCATTAAATGTCACCTCAATACATATTTAGCAAAGCAGTAGTAACCGTACTCATGAGCGCCGATGTCGAGTTCCATTGCAATTCAAACACAACGTGTGCCGTGAACAAAAAATGTACATTTATGAATATTCTCCAGAACAGAAATATCTGCCCTTTTCTTAATGTGCAAAGTTGCTGGTAGCTTTGAGCTTTTGTATGTATTATTGGTTTTCTTATCACAGATATTAAAGGAAATTATGATGAGCTGCATATTATATATTAAAAAATGGTGCATATTTAATAGACAGTAAAAAATATAGGACCTGACGTACAATAATCACTCTCTTTAGGGCTTATGTAAGAGGAAATAGGGCCTTCTAGAGCTGTCGCTCCATACTAGTAGTAGATGTGTCCACAGTTGTCCCAGGTGATGTGGCTGCACTGTGTCCCACCAACCCTAGACCCATTGTTCTCGACCAGGAGATTAGGAAGATCTTCCTCACTTTTCACGCAAATGCATCTTCTTACTGGGCCGATGGTTAATACGATTACGATGTGGTTATAATAAGATAAAGCATTGAGTCTCTAGCGATTTACAGAATTCTTCTAAGGAGACCTAGAGTACCTCAAAAACCCTGTCAAATCCCTCCAAGAAGGATGCGTACAAAGAGCTGCTAACTGGGTCCCTTGTTTAGAAAGCGGAGTTTCATCTTTATAACTGATAATAAAGTTTGACTGTTAATCAATTTTAATTACCGTTCCTTAGAAATAATTATTTGTTCCATCACGGCATTCTTTTTCGAATTAATCTGGAGTGGTGTTAGAGTTAGATCCCCTTATAACTGTCTATACAGACCCACTATTGATGTTTTGAGTTAAAGGATTGACTAACATAAAGGGTACAGTCGGACCATCGCTACATTTGTAGGGCTATGTGGAACCTTTCAGCGGTACTGAGCCGTGATAAATGTTTTGGTGCCTTTGGGTGATACCGGTTTAAAGTTTTACGTTAATACAGTCTTTATGAAGTTGCCAGCTGTTTTTTCTATTATTGTTGTTGTTTAGAAAATGTATATAACTTTTCTTAATTACAAGTTTATTCGATTTATAAACTGACAAGATTTAGAGCATCCTCGAAAGGTTTCTTGTGTTGTTTTTAAGGACCATTTAATTACTTTGACCTGGAACTATATATTTAGATTTCTTTTTTTTTAGTACTGTTTTTAGGGTGTAGTAGTAATTTTTCTTACACTAGCCAATTTTGTTTACATTAAAACTTTACCAAACAATTACAAATAATAGGTGCTTACCTCTCAAAAATATACACGATAGTGATAATAACTTTGTAAAATAGCGGTACTATAGAAAGAATATGGCGATCGTGGCAAATATTGAATGGTACGTTTAAACCAGGGCTTTTCCAGCTTGGTTAACAACAAGGCACACATTTGAAACGAACGCTAAATAAAGTCCAAAAATAAAAATAATTTCAAATCAGATACTTGACAATTTTTTTGCTCATCTCAGGTCCTTAACGACTCTGTGATCATATAAATGAAGGGGGATTCAAGTGGCATTCAGGTCCCAAAAAGAAAGGGAATGCTAGCGAATCACCCGTTATTAGTTAACACATATTGTAAAAAAAAAAACGGACACGGGGATAAAAGGGAATCGGAAGATACCGCTATTCATTCCTAGCGATGCCTACCTGTAGACAAACTTGACGGATCGGGTCGGATCCAGCATTGGGCCGTGAGATCACTAGATATCGCCAGAACTCCAACTCTAGCCTCCAGTAATGAGCACTGCACTGTATAATAGCATCTAACACTCTAATGGAAATCATTTCAGAGGTAATTAAATAGAAATAAGGGTCAAATTCCCCTGATGGATATCTTCTTAATGTGTTTTAAGCTCCGCTATATTACAGGAGCACTTGGCCATTGGGCCAAATGACCTGCCCTCTCCTTTTTAGCAAGTGTTTGGAGATTTTATTGAATAGGGAAAAAAAGTTTGGAAAACATTGATCTAAACCATTTTCAGTTGGTGTACCAGTACCGGTCTCATTTTAGGCTCCTTCTAACATTTGTAGGTTTATTTGAATGGTATTGTACGCTGCTGCAGGATAATTTTCTGCTTACTAAATAGTACATTTTTGTTTTTTAATCTTCCTTGTCCAGGATCAGCTGTGTGGCCGGGACCCTACATTAACCGATGAGCTACTAAACATCCTGACGGAGCTTACACAACTGAGTAAAACCACTAATGCCAAAGTGGCACTGCGTGCCCGTCAGGTAAGATTTCACATTCAGAGGATGAGCATATGTTAGATTAAGGTCTGGCAATATCGAGTTAAAGAGAACTAAACAAGGTCACTTTCATATACGTACTTTCTGCTGGCGCTAGCACTGATCTGCAGACGTCAGATAAAGCGTTTCAATGAAGAGTTCAAGGCAAATTGTACCCGTACAAGGTCACTTTCATATAAGCAATTTCTGCCGGGCTAGTCTTTTTAATATAAGCAGTTATAAACTTCAAATATACACAAAAACTTACCGACGAAACTAAGTTTTATGTGCCTCCATACCATAATGATGGAATTATATTGATGGAATGAACCGCTCGCCTTTAAAACAGGTAAATAGAAATAGTTTAAAGTGGGTAAAGCAAGTAAGGTGTTTATAATGTTACCTAAATGAACCTACGTCAAAACTATATTAAAAAAAATGTTTCATCCCCTGGCACTGTACATATTGTATATATTTTGCAGAATACTAGTAACATAGTTCATAAGGTTGAAAAAAGACCAAAGTCCATCAAGTTCAACCTATATACCTATTGTGTCCCTACTGTGATGATCCAAAGGAAGGCAAAAAACCCTTATGAAGCAGATGCCAATTGCCCCATACCAGGGGGGAAATTCCTTCCCGACTCCAAATATGGCAATCAGAATAAATCCCTGGATCAACATTCTGTCCCTATTAATCTAGTATTTTACATCATAATTTTACACTTGTTTTAGTTGTGCCTGTCTCAATGGAGAATGCATATTAAGGTACTTTGCAAGTACTTTACTATGCATTCTTCAACCTGGGAAAAATGAAAACTCACTTGCCTTTTGGAGAAGCTGCATCGCTACGCCTCTTCATTAGTTCCGTATTTGCTCCGTTGACTGTTTCCCGCTGATCCCAATTCCGCACCAATGATCGATCAAACACATCTGCAAGCCAAACAACTGCTGGTATGGAAAGAGGCAAAGGCATATGAGGAAACCCTCCATGCATTTGCCACTGAGCACACAAAAATTTAAAGGGGCAACTTAACTATAATATGCATGATTATGAGTGCTGGAGGGTCCGTTTAAAGGACTGTAGCCATATGTGATGGAGTGGGTAATGTGCTGTGCCTTTTGCTCATGATACTTATCTCCTTATGCATATATTTCCCCAGGTTTTAATAGCGTCACATCTGCCTTCTTATGAGCTCCGGCATAACCAAGTGGAGTCCATTTTCTTGTCTGCTATCGACATGTATGGACACCAGTTCTGCATCGAAAATCTTCAGGTACATTCACACAAAGATTCTCTAAGCTTACTATGATTATTTGTATTTCTAAGTGCCTACGTTTCACTGGACTAGTTTATGTACAGATCTCCAGGTCTATTTTCCTGGGCTTAATGTTACTACCCTCTCCTGAGCTATTCACTTTCTTTTGCTATATTATTCATTTTATAGGTAATTTTTTATAGGCCAATGCACCTTTAACATTATAATATTCAGTAATGCTACCTGAATGACATTTCAATTGCAAAAACAAAATGGTGTGAAAGTTAGATTTATTGAGGAGGACATGCAAAATAAGTATTATAAAGTTTTTGCATATGAGGACCTTCATTCTAGACTACGACGTGGAATATATACTATTTGAAGACATTCCAGTCTGCAGAATGTATTTCATGTTCTTTATGATCCCTGAATAGTGCTGTCTAATATGCTGAATAATATCTGTAGTGCATGAACGATTGCACTAGTGATGATGAAATAAACAAGTGTGCAACTAAGGGTTGCCATACTGGGCATGTTGGCAGTTTAAGGAATGAATAAACCCTCAGAATAAATCATTTTCGCTCTCAATTGTATACCTCCCCCATAATGAAAGAGAACACTTTTGGTGGCAACAAGTTAAAGTGGTATGTGCTGAACCAATTTTGGCAAACATAGTATACACTAACACCATTTCAGTAAAGAGATGTCACGGTATTATTTATCTGATGAATAAAATCACAACTTGCTAAAACGTTCATTTTTGAAGTCCACACGTTTCTTTTGACATTTGATCAATGAACCTATAGACTATATGTTATATATATAAATTATAATGTATATAAAAATTATAATATATATTATATATCTAAATTATAATATATATATATATAATATATATATATATTATTATTATAATGTATTTCTCCCATTACATCTTGGCATGGTGGGGTCATGTGTCAGGACTTAATATTTGGGTTTTTTTCTTTGCCAGTCACTACACAATTAGTAAAAATGTTCAGAATATATTAGGATGCATGGGAATAAAGGTCTCAGAGCCAATTCGGAACTGCCTGGTGCCAGGACATTCCCTCTGCAAGATTTATCATCTCATCTGCCACCGAAACCGGCATGTTTACTCTTGTTTTACAATCCTGTTAGTAGAAGGATTACTTTGCTGCAGTGTTGGCCGGCCTGCCTGCCAAATGTGTGTCTCGATTAAATAGTTCTGGAATCATTAAAACTGGCACTTTCACCAGTTACAGTTCTGTATACTGAGAAAAAATAATGAAATCACTCTGTTCATAGAATGAAATACTTTACTACTAATTGTTTCCCCTTTTTCTACAAATACAGAAGGGCACTGATGCTTATAACAAACATGCCGTAGCTGGATCATTCATTGTAAGCTAATTAAAGTTACAGCTGCATTGCAAATAAGGCTTATGAATATTGTTGTATGCAGACACTTTGAGAGGGACTGCTTCTTCTTAGAGCCAAATGAGGACGATACTCAAGACAAGTTTTATTACAGGTTGAATGGACAACAGACAGCAGCAAAATAGCCACCAAAATATGTATCTAATTGTTTTTTTAAACATAGACTGGAGTGACCGATTTATACTTTGCGTTCATAATGATATTGTCGCAATTCGCTACATAGCAAGAACTGTTATATCGTTCTTCGATCTGCCATAGTAACATATGACTTCAAAAACCACATGTTTTACATAATTGTGTTGCACAGCCACCATGAATGTGTGAAAATTATGTTTTTTTTTAAATTATTTTCGGGCACTGTAAGCACTAACACTGCCCTTTACAATGCTTAATTTAGTATGGGAGGGATGTGTATGTGTGTGTATGTACAGTATGTATGTTTGTATGTATTGTGACAAGCTGAGGGCCATAAATGTAAAAATTCAAGATCTTGAGCACAGTCCTCTAGGGCAATAAGGCCAAGGAACACTGATTTGAGCAAAACTGTTTTTTTGTTGTTTTTTGCAAGTGCACAAATCAGACACCCCAAAGAAAATCATAAAAATGGAGCCCTCTCTGTCCATACTTTGCTGACTCAGACTGATCAGCCTACTCACTTCACTGCCAGATCTAGCTAAGCTAGGCTCTTGAAACCTCCCCCAGACAGTATACACAGGTCCAGGCAGGTTGGCTTGGGGATCTTCCTCAGTGCCCTTCCTTGCCCTGGGAGCACAGGGGAACTTCCTTTCCCCACATAAGTATCTCTGATTCTCAGGCTCCAGAGGGGTTTAATGCCCAGCACTTGATGTAACCTTCATCAAAGCCCAGGACTGGATCCTGCAAACCCAGCTTGCTACTACAATACTGGAGTTAGAGCATTGGCTCACCCTGCCCTCTAAATGCTCCACCCCAGCGACCCATACAAAAGATTTGAACATCTCCCTGGACTGTATGGTGTCACAATATACATATATATATTTATATATGCACACTATATCATCACATGTGATGATGATATAGTTTACCCTTCATAATGCATAGTTCAGGAGATGTTCAGGATGTGCTTTATACAAGGCAACTGCAGATGTTCCCTGGGATAAAACCTTCATAATGTAAAATGAAGTCAGTGAACTGAATCCGCAACTCTTTTTGTTCAGTAAAACCCTTAGTCTTTCCTGGTTTGATCTCAGTAAAAGTTCTATATCCCTCTAGAGACGGGGCTTCCAGAACTGTACATAGTACTTTAGGTGAAGTCTAACCAGAGATCTTTTAAAATGGCAGAATCACCCTAGCTATAGAATTCAGTGTTCTACAATACCCGCATTTTAAAAGTGAAGTCCCACCAAGAATATTTTTCTCCTTCTCCTTGATAAGTATAGTGGTATATTCAGTAATGCATGTTAGCATTGACAAAACATGGTTTTTCCCCCTTTTGTTCCAACAAATTTCATTTATCTACAGTCCTAGAAGCTGTCATTATTGTTAGGCATGTGATATTTTGAGTCAATGTGACAATGCTAATATAGTCCATTCCTCTTTAGGCTTTAATGAGTCAGGGTGTCCAGTTGGGGACTAAGACTAAGGCATTCTTTTGTTTACCCTTGCTAAGGAGTCAGGGTGTTTGTCTAGTAGATTGGGCTATGATCAATAGAGATGGAACAATACAAATGGCTACTATGGGGCTGTCTGAAAACATATTATATTACGCAAAAACTACAACTGTTTTAAGAACTATTTCTAGAACTACATATTTTTTTTTATACTTAAGGACTAAAGGGTTTTTTAGTACTTTTGCTATCCTGTTTTCAAGCATAATTTCCCCTCTTTTATTTAGTTTAATACCAGAAATACTAAACAAAATAAGAGGGAATATGGGATTTTTTTTCATGACAAGTAGGAGTTTTCTTTTTCGAAACCTTATGTATATAGATAAGCTATCCTTTTGTCCAAAAAGAAGTTACTCATAGCAAGCGCAGAAGAAAAATAAAATATATCTATATTTAGGTATTTCCCTACGATACGTTGATAGACATTTGCTGTCGGCAGTATGCATTCGATTGGTTGGTGCTTGTCTGCCTGGGTCTCCAGGCAGCCAGCAACAATGGTCCTGCCTCCGGTCTTAAAGGGTTAATCTAATATTTGTAGTAAGATTGATGGGCGTTCCCCTTTAACTCCTCAAAAACGTTTTCTCCCATCCTACAAACCTCATAAGAGAATTTGTATAACGTGTAGCGCCCTTCATTTTCATTCTGGCTAATTCACAAATAATGTAAAAATGAGCCTAGATTTGTTACGTCTTGGAAATTGCATACTAACAAACTTAAGATGCTTGCCTGTACAGCAATCTTTTGATTACCTTGTCACTTTGCTGATGTTCTGATGCCTACTAATTCGTCACTCGCCCTGTAATTTTTGCTATTGAGAAGGATAGATTTGTTTCTCGCACTGAATATTTTACGTGATCACAATCCATAGTCATTAGCGCCGCGCATGGTTTTATTGGCTCGTATGCACTCAAGAAGCCCGCTTTAAAAGGGAAATGAGGTTTTGTTGAATAGACGGCCAAGTAAGTGTTCTACCTTCTCCACACCATTTTAAATACCTGATAATGCCTCTGTGGTTACAGTACCTTTGTGGCCCCTAGCATTTATTAAATACAATTACAGGGATATGCTAGATCAGTTTTTCATCATATATTTGCATGGCAGGCTCATTTTATTCCGAACTGTAGCTTTAGCTTGATCAGAATGCCTGTCATAGAGCTGCATTGGTAATGCATGTTTAATATAACCATTGTTCATTATTTTGGTGATATAATTTCCTTGAAGGTTATTCTTGGCTATCCCCAAGAAAATCGTTATTCGATTAAATGTATATTCAATGGATTCCGTTATCTCTGTAGATTTTCTGTCAGGGATTGGTGCTTAGCATCTTGTGAACCAAGCACTGTTCGCACACATTTAGGTTACATTTAAGCGATATAATGAGAATTCTGGTATCTTGTTGTATGAGATCAGTAAGCACCATTTAAATGAGGCAATTCATGCAAGCTAAAATTCTTTTTTCAATGCCTAGTAGGTTTAGAAAATAAAGTATTGCTTTACACTGAGGGAAATGTAAATGCTATATAGTATCATTTGAAACTCTTCTTGACTAGAAGGTATCTTTCCTTTATTCAAATAGTTGTTTTTATTATTATTATAGAATATTGGCCCACACACTATATCCACTTAAATCAAGACACCTGACCATTACACCAACTGTGACTTTTATGACATTACATTTTAAATACACAGACATAGTTGGTCCCCCCCTTTATAACAGCTTCCACTCTTCTGGGAACATTTTCCACAAGATTTTGTGTGGGATTTTTTTGCCCATTCATCCAGCAGAGCATTTGTGAGGTCGGGCACTGATGTTGGACGAGAAGACCTGGCTCACAATCTCTGTTCCAGTTTATCCCAAAGATGTTCGATGTGGTTGAGGTCAGGGCTCTATGTGAGCCATTCAAGTTCTTCCAGACTAAACTCGTCTAACCATGTCTTTATGGACCTTGCTTTGTGCACTGGGGCACAGTCATGCTGGAATAGAAAAGGGTCTTCCACAAACTGTCCCCACAAGGTTGGAAGCATAGCATTGTCCAAAATGTCTCGGCATTAAGATTTTCCTTCACTGAAGGGACTAAGGGGACAAAACTTTATAGTTGGCACAATGCAGTCAGACAGTTAACGTTCTACTGGCATCCGCCAAACCCAGACACATTAGACTACCAACCAGAGAAGTGTGATTTGTCACTCCAGAACGCATTTCCACTGCACCAGAGTCCTGTGGCGGTGTTCTTTACACCACTCAATCCGACACATTGCTCTTGGTGATGTGAGGCTTGTGTGCAGCTGCTCAGTCATAGAAAGCCATTCCATGAAGCTCCCGCTACACAGTTTTTGTGCTGATATTAATGCCAGTGGAAGTTTGGAACACTTCAGCTTTAGAATCAATGTTTTTTGACTTTAAGCGGTCTTCCGATTCGTGGCCGGGTTGCTACTGTTCCTAAATGCTTTCACTTTGCAGTAATATGACCGTGGACCGTTGACCGTGGAATATCTAGCAGGGATGAAACTTTACAAACTGACTTATTGCAAAGGTGGCATCCTATCACAGTTCTCTTGAATTCACTGAGCTCTTCAGAACAACCCATTTTTTTCACAAATGTTTGTAAATGTAGGCTACATGGCTAGGGCTTTATTTTATACACCTGTGACAATGGGTCTTATTGAAACTGAATTCAATAATTAAGAGCGGTGTCATCATATGAAAGATATAGTGGAACTGGAGAGGGTTCAAAGACGGGCAACCAGAGTAATAAGGGGAATGGAAGGACTGCAGTACCCAGAAAGATTATCAGAATTAGGGTTATTTAGTTTGGAAAAAAGACGGCTTAGGGGGGACTTAATAACTATGTATAAATATATAAGGGGGCAGTACAGAGATCACTCCCAGGACCTATTTATACCCAGGACTGTATCTATAACAAGGGGACATCCTCTACGGCTGGAGGAAAGAAGGTTTCTACACCAGCACAGACGGGGGTTCTTTACAGTAAGAGTGGTGAGACTATGGAACTCTCTGCCAGAGGAAGTGGTAATGGTAAACTCAATAAAAGAGTTTAAAAGGAGCCTGGACGTGTTTCTTGAAAGCAATAATATTACAAGTTATGGATAGTAGATTAATAGGGACAGAACGTTGATCCAGGGATTTATTCTGATTGCCATATTTGGAGTCGGGAAGGAATTTTCCCCCTGGTATGGGGCAATTGGCATCTGCTTCATAAGGGTTTTTTGCCTTCCTCTGGATCAACACGGTAGGGACACAATATGTATATAGGTTGAACTTGATGGACTTTGGTCTTTTTTTCAACCTTATGAACTATGTATATGCATATATTGATTTGTTTTTGTTGCCCTTGCTATGATGGCTATTTTCCTAGTCTGTTGTACCCATACCAGTAATAGACAACCCCACATAAATCTCTAACACGCAGTAGGCATTTACCCTCTCTCTTGATTTTTACTGTTTCATGGACAGTTGCTGCACCAATTGATTTCAGGGGAAGTGCTACTGATCATTTAGAAGAAATATATATATCACTCTTCCTGGTTTCAATAGAGGCATCTGGGGAGGTATCATATGAGACTGTCTGATAGCTAAAAAATGCATTTAATATGAAAAGTGAGCTGGAGTGGTAATTTTTAAACAACCCAGCAGGATAAAATTAACCTGTAGTTGGGAAAATGTGAATTGCGTGAATTGTTTTATAAATTTGTAGTAGTAGGAGTGTTGAACCTAGAGGCATATTTTTAGTAATAAAAGTGTGATACTCAACATATGTGGAAGTACATGTTACAAGATGTAAAAAAGTTAAAATTCAGTGTAGGTTATTTGTATCTTTTGTTGTTAAATATGTGGGTTAAATATAATTTGATCTACTGAATAGCTGTAGACTGCATAAGTAGGTCTAGGGGTGAAAATGTTTTAGTGTTTTCTTTCTATGGTTAAAAATAAGGATGAAAAATGATTTCAGCTTGTAGTAAAGAATTAACATATGTCTAAAAGAAAAAAAGACAAAACTTTCTGCAAAAGTGAAAACCTCAAAACCATATATGCATTACATTAGTCCAAACATTTTCAGAGATTCATGTGCGTATTGCATAAGATTTATACAAATATAATCACTGTAAATATATTGCCAATTTTGCCAAAAAAGACCAAATAATCCTTTATACGCCAAGGACCAATAGGACCCTTGATATTATCTACCATGTCACCACCAAATGCCTTGAATTTCTCGTTTCACATTTTATGAAAAAAGGTTTTAAGAAGTATTGAAAATTGCAGTTATAGAAAGTTACCTTTTGTGTCTTTGTGCGTTTTATAAAACAGTAAGTGTGATTATGGTCATTCATCTTCTCATTTCAGAAACTTATACTGTCTGAGACCTCCATCTTTGATGTCCTACCCAACTTCTTCTACCACAGTAATCAAGTGGTCAGGATGGCTGCTTTGGAGGTATTCTGTATTCTGTATTTTATCTTATATGTTTCATTCCCAAACAATGCTCCTTTAATTTATAATATAGGTGCAATGTTGAACTTCCAGTGACCAGTATGAGAGAGTGTGAGAGCGATAAATTTAACACACCTGCTCCCCATTCACACCTGAGATCTTCTAACACTAATGACACCAGGGAGCGGAAATGGCTAATTGGGCCCAATTTGGACATTTCCACTTAGGGGTGTACTCAGTTTTGTTGCCAAGGTTTACACATTAATGGCTGTGTGTTGAGTTATTTTGAGGGGACAGCAAATTTACACTGTTATACAGGCTGTACACTCACTACTTTACATTGTAGCAGAGTAGTTGTTTCTTCAGTGTTGTCACATGAAAAGCTATAATAATTGTAACGGGTTCACCAAGAGAGCTGTAGTAACTCCCAGAGATCACCCACATTTATCCTCCTGTCGTCCCTGGAATCACTTCCAGCACCAGTCAGCATGCGCACCTTGGAACCCTGCTATGTGTACCCAATAAGTAGACACAACTACCTGAAACTGAGTACAGCAGGAATGAACCGTTTATTGTTGTAAAACATAGACTGATATAGCCACAGAACTTCATTAACATAAATCAACATTGATAAACAGGTACATGTAGACAACCCAACCTTTAATCCCATTTAGCTACTGAATATCCCCCTGGTAGCCATCTTGTTAATGAGATTAGTTTACACAATGGAGTTCCTGCCTGTTTGGCAGCCAGGCTGGAGCCATCTCTGAGTACCTTGGGCCCCTGTATGACAGCTCATTCTGTCACAATAATATTTACAAAAATGTGAGGCATGTACTCACTTCTGTGAGATACTGTATAGTTATATGTAGTCTATTCATCCCTGTAGTCCTCTGATATGCTTTCCTTCTAGCACAGAACACTCAGTGGTCTAGTATTGCTTTGGGCCCCTGTCGCTGAGGGAGGGTAAATGACACCATGTGGCGAGCAGCTCTTTGCTCTCCCTCTCGCCGCTGTCTTGGAACGTCCTAATTATTACTTTTTTTATTTTATTTAGGTGTATGTTCGGAGGGCGTACATTGCTTACGAATTAAATAGCGTGCAGCACCGCCAACTAAAGGATAACACTTGTGTTGTTGAATTCCAGTTTATGCTGCCAACCTCCCATCCAAACAGGTTAGTATGCTTGTCATCGTGTAACTCGTGTCATCATTTAAGACGTTTACATTCAATTTTATTTAAGGAGCACCAGCTGTTTCCTTAGCTCTATTAGAGCAGAGTATAAGTGAACAATATTACATCAGAAAATATGCAGATTTGACATCATTAGCACATGTTAATGCATACTGGTACAGAAGGGAACTGCTCTTGTGAGCTTACAATCTATTGGGAAGTCAAGGGAGAACGAGACAGAAGGTGGTTGTCGCAACAAAATATTAATACTTAATGGAGGGGTGTCTTAATTTATGAAACATTATTAGACTGAATTCACCAAATACGTCCCTTAATAGCTCTTCCCTAGGGCCATTTTACAGATCAAAGCTTAACAGCAGGGCCAATCTTAGTTCCAGAAGAGGTAAGCAGGTGTCTGGGGTCACCACAGAAACTGCCCCCAATGTGTAGAAGGGAGTCTGGTACATGACAGGGGTGCAGTGGAAGCAATGAGTTGGGGACGTGCACAGGGGATCTATTCCTATATTGTTACAAAACTGAGTTTAAAATACACCTCTATGCAGGAACACTTGTTTACACAGTGATTTGGATTTTGTTTGTTTCCCTCACGTTTTGTGAAAGTTCTGTGCTGAATTGGAGCCTGTACTGTACCTTGGTTTTTCGTGTTTGCTGTCTCTTGAGTATCGGTGAAATTACATGACAAAAGTGCAAATGAAGATCCTTCCAAACTAGGTTTCATAATTTCTTCAAGGTTATCTATCAAGAGATCTGAAAGAATCATGCTGTGGTGTCACTGCATTATGTTTCATACGTAGTGACCAAATGTATGTCATGAGACATACTGCATATTATGGTAATACTAGACCTATTATGCAAATCACACGAGCATTATCATCACATGTTACAAGGTTTGCTGAATATGGACTTTTGCAAAATAAATGATATCTACTTTTTTTAGGCATTCTTTGAAATGACTGTTGCATTGCTTTTTAATAAGTTAGTTTGATGTTTTAAGCATATTGAAATTTTAATTTTCTAAAGGCAGGACATGTATCACCAAAAAAAGTACTTGGGCATAGAGGCCAATTGTCCACCTTACTTCATGGATGGTGGGGAAAAAACAGAGGCAGCCATCCTCAGCGCCCCACTGGTGATACAACGTTTCTTTATCTTAATGTGTCCTTTATTTGAATTTGCTTGGTTGCTACTGAGCAGGCAGGCAGGCAGGCAGCAGACAATTTCTCCTTGATTTGTGGGTAAATGCGTGAAGACTGGTATCATCTCTGTGCATAAGACATTTCTATGCAACAAGTAAAGCCTGTTCTGTTTGAAAACCTCCCCATGAGCTCTTGCCTTGATTTGAAACCCTTGATAGGCAGCCTAATTCATAATGTCGGATAGCTGAGAGACAGGGGCTACTTCAAAACCTGATTTAGTGTAATTGAAAACCATGTCCTTTTATCGAAGTTGAAAAAACGGGAGCCACGTTCTATTTTTTTTTTTAATACATTAAGTGCGTGCGATTGAGGAAAAATTCATTGTTCCATATACTTCAAGGCAAAAACATTTACATAAGTATTTGATTGTTCAAAGCTGATGGTGGCCGCCATTAGCTGTTAAATGTCAATTTTACAAACATGCAATTCTGCCTTGATAGAAAAAAAAAAAAATTCCTTCCCAACTCCAAATGTAATCAGATTTGTATTACTGCTTAGTATGTATCAATGTACTATGACGATGTACAATTTTCCTTAAATCGACAGAGCGCAAAAATTGCTGAGCCATTGATGAAACATTTAATACAAAAACATTCTGGTTTTCAGAATTTTGAGTAGTCCTCGCGGATGTTTAGTAGGTCGCTGTGTGATAACCACCTTTTCTCCTTTTGGTTTAGCCACACGTGTTTGTTATAAATATATCAATAAAATAGCATAAATAAATATCCTAAAATGATTGCAATAAAAAAAGATGCATTTCATCTCCAGACTATAACATTTTTCTTAATCTAAACTCAAGGCATCTGTAGAATTCTTTATATGAAGATTTGCTTGAATTAACTTGAATAATAATTGGCGTAATGTCCTAATATCGCCTTTATAGCGCACAGTAATCAGAATAAATAAACCCGATTCCAACCGTGCTCTCCTTAAATGGTTTTGTTGGCCATCTCATAATTCTAAATTTCCTCAATAGGGTTTATTAACCAAAGAGAGATTGGCGGAGGAATTATGGTTTCAACTCCACTTTTCATTTTTAAGGGCCATCACTGGCAGAGTTTTCCAGGAAGAAGGGCTAAAATGGCCCTGTATAATGAATAATTCAATGGGTAACACGTTCTTAAAGAAAGTTTACTAATTTTACTATGAATTACACAGGGTCAGCCAAAATAATCTAGCAGCAGAAGCTCACCAAGGTTGAACCTTTTTATAATATATAGATAAGTAAGTAAGTTGAAACCACAACTCTACCTTTGGACCCCTTTGGCTTCAAAAGTCTTTCCAAAGATCATCATCAAGCCCTGCTTGAGAATTCAGCAAATGAGGTTGTTACTTTAAATTTAAGTTGAATAAAGGTATTTCTATAAAAAAAAATTGCCTTTTTTTAGTGTAATTCTATTCTAGCCAGAAGCATGGTACGTGTTTAGATTAGTAATGAAGAGAGGTTTGCTTGACAAATAAAGTAAATATCAAAATGCTTTAATCAAAGTGAATAAATATAGCATGGTACATACCACCAAGAATGCTAACATAATCATACAAAGGCAATACACACACACACCTTTCGACAAGCAATGCCTTTGTCAAGGGAGTAAGCAAGCAAGCAAGCAAATCTAAGAGGGTACATTATAGATTTTTGCACCCATATTAATTAATATTATTGGTGTTTGCAATTTTTTTTCATGAGTGCCCTCCTAACCACCTGTTAATGTATATTTAGGTTACCCCCCATATCCTGTCTAACCTAGAACTGTTCTAGTTTTAGGAGTAAGGCTAGGTTTCCACTTGGGTTTTTGTCCTGCGTTTTTTTCTTGATGAAAAACGCCAAGAAAACTGCCAAGAAAACTGCCACTGGATTTTCCTGCATTTTGGCGTTTTTTCTGGAGTTTTTTCTGGCGTTTTAGCCTTTCTGTGGAAATTGCTTTTTTTGACCTTAGGCAGTTTTTCCAGCCTTTACAAGTTAGATGTTTCACCCAGCTAAAAGGGATTAGGATAAATGCCAAGTATCTGCCCTCTCCTGATGTCATTTACTTGGTAGACCCTTTTGTCTCTTTTCTGTGGTTTGTAAGGCATGCTTTATTTCGAATGTCTGCTCCTCTGGGAAGATTGGGCCCAAATGATGGTGCAAATTGTTTGCTGTTGCTTTTGGCACGCAGGATCCGGTCGCGTATGTTTGTTTTTAATGGCATGTTTGTTCCAAATGCTGTAGAATTCAATATGAACCAGTCCAGGACTTTGTTTTGTGTGAAACTGTTTGTTTCCAGCCTATTTCTCATAGGACACACAGATACTGGGTCCATCCTCTGCATTGTAACTGTGGAAAAAACGCCATAAAAAACGCCAAGGCATAAAACCCACATGGCTTTTTCATGGCGTTTTTCCTCTCCCATAGACTTCTATTGGAGAAAAACGCCAGGATTTCCTTGCAAAAAACGCCAGAGTGTCAACATGCTGCGATTTTGAAAAACTGCCACAGAGCCCAAAAAAGCAGAAAAACGCCAAACAGGACTGAAAAAACGCCAAACAGAAAAACGCCAAGTGGAAATGGCATTTTGCGATTTCCTATTGAAGAACAGCTAACATCTGGCTGCAGCGTTTTTCACAAAAAAAACGCCAGGTGGCGCTATTGGCGTTTTTATAGGCGTTTTTAGCAAAAAAACCCAAGTGGAAACCTAGCCTAAAGGTTCCACACCTGCTTTCCTGTGTAAATATACTTGTAGTGGACACTAGATGGCAGTGTTCATCCATGCTTGACAGGCAAATATTTGGTGGCTTGTGAATGTATTCGGTGACCCTAATAGCTTACTTTATCTATTTCATAGTCAAGAGAATTGTCCACCTTGGTACAAACATTAAATAAAATGCATTGACTATTGGTTGATCTAATTGCCCCCTCAGGTTTGGTAAACAGCAGCCTGTGCATGAACCTGGCGACTTGGGTTATGGGTCATACAGATAAACCCCATCATGAAATTATTCCACCAGTCAATGTGAGATGTGTATTCCAGTGGCCTTCTTAAAAGGCAAACCGTTCCAGTAAGTTACGTTACATGGAAATTCATGACGGTTTGTAAAAATATTTCGTGTCACCTAACCATAGATTTGCAACTAATAGCCCTTCAGCTAAAATACTTCATTTTATTCTTGAAGATCTAAATGGGCGCCTTTAGACTTTTGGTAACTTTATGATTTCTACTACTGTTTTTTGGGAATTTGTGAATGAGCGATGCAAGAGATTTTACGTATCTATTTACATATAAATTTAAATGAATTACGTTTTAAAATCAGTTTTTTTCTTATTCAAAAAATGTACCGTATTATGGTTATATGGTAATCAACTATACTAAAACTTTTAAGTTCATAAAGGCCCAAATATGGGGTTTCATCACTAACGCCTCATTGTCCGAGAGGTGAGAGACTTCTGTTTATAACACTTGACATATATTCCGGAATATAAGCTTGCGTGTGAAATCGGGAGGTAGTTAACATCTAATTAAAGCACTTGACGTTCATCACTTTTTTTTTTTTAAGCAACATGTACTTATTTATGTAATATATTGCAGGCAAAGTGCTGTTTCTGAAACATTTCTATGTTCAGATTATGGTGCATTTCAGTGAAAAAGTTTTTTTTAAATTAAAAAAACAAAAAATATTTTTCCGTTCTTTCCCTCGTGATGTGAAACATTCTTCTTTTGCTTAATTCTTGCCAGGCCGAGTGTTCGAGTGCAGTTTTCTCTGCGGAGCAGCAGTCCATTAATTTTAGTGCAATGTTTTTTAGGAAGGGGCTCGCTCGCGATGAATAAATGAGCTGCACACGAGGAAAGTAATCAGAACAGGAATAGGACATACAGCTGGGCCCATCTGCTTCCCCCCCACTCCTTACACACTTTAAAATAATGCAGTCCCATTTTCATACAATTTCCGCATAATGATCCCCATTCTGCGCTCGCTATCTTTTCGTTGCCTTTTGCCATTCATCCCTTCGCTTTCCTGATTTTTAGAGGAGATCTGCGCACGTTGCATCGCAGGAAGGACAAATGAATGTTATGTAGGGCCTTCAAGGTAGCCGAGTGCCATGTCTTAAATAACTGGTTTATTTAAACTAGCGATCATACATAGAGTTGCCGAAGTGCCTTGTGATTTAACGGGCTCCTTCTGAAAATGATTCCTAATTATAGAAAGTCTCTCTGCAGCGGGTTCTGCCAGCATTATTTTCTCATTTACATTTCCCATTCCATATTGTTTGGTATGCACATTTGTACTCGATTGACGGTAGATTGAATTGAATTATAATTTAAATCCGCCTTTTCGCCAGATCTTATGACAATATATTAAGTTTTTATTTTAAACATTATTTCTTGTAACGGATTTTCAGACTTATTGCGTTGCAGCTTTTTTTTTTCTTCCCAGTTGCCTGTTTTAAGTATTTTTACAGGGATTTTTTTTTACATTTCGTAAATAAGTGGTATCTGTATAAAAAAACCCCATCTCCTGTCGATATATGGGCTTATAGAGAACGCACGCTTGCATAAATATTTTTTTTCCATAATATTTAAGCATCAGTACATATTTTGAAATGCAGATGGATGTACACCCAGTCACTGTTTGCCTACATTCATCTCTATAATCTGTTTTAATGAATATATTTATGTTCGCTTGGCCAGCGCTCTGAGTGCCTCACTGCTTACCATAGAATTTTCCAGGAAAGAAAAGCATTGTGTGTGTAGATATATTGTATACAAAATGTACATTTTTTTTAATTCAATAATTCTCGTTTATGATTACTTTTTATTGTGTTACATAGTGACATCTAGGGTGACCACATCGGCCATGTTCTCCAGGACACGTGTACATCAATTTTTACATATTGCTGACCAGCATGATGGGGTTGTATAGACTCGTGGAAGGAACCTAGTCAGTTATACATCCTTATATATGACCTGGAAAACATGGCTGATACGGTCTACCCTAGTGCTTTTATGTTCTGCAGCACTGTACAATGGGCAAACATAATTAGGGCATAACAAGTAGTATAAAACATAACATTACCTTATGTTACATTATATTGCAATTCTTTATATAGCACCAGCAGGTTCCATAGCGCTTTACAGAGTTCCCTTGTGGTTGTGGCGGCACCATGAGATTTCTGAGGTAAAAACAAACCTTCTGGCTTGTCAGGTGTCTGTAGATAATAATACTTCTACTAAAGCACAATAACAAACTGGTATAGAAAGAGAAGAGGGGGCCCTGATCTTGCGAGCTTACAATCGGTTAAGGGGGAAGTAAAACAGTAGGATAGGACTGAGTTGGCCGGGCGTCGGGATGCGCTCTTGAGGTTGTTGTTCAGATGGCTTAGACAGGCTGCTGGCTGAGAGTGTTATGCGGAAAGGTTGTGTGCTTTTCCAATGAGGTGGGTTTGAAGAGAGCTTTGAAATGTGCATGTGAGGGAGAAAATCAGAACGGGGAGGAAAACCACAACTAACGCTTGGAGAATGCGGGTAACTATTCCGCTACCTATCGCATGCTAAGCAAGCGCTCCACCGCTGGAGCTAATCCCTTATCATAACAACTCTACTCATCCCTACTCAAACCAACTTACAAACTTTAAAAGAATAGAAACAAACTCCAGTGAAGCTCATCTGTCACATTAGCTCCACCTAAAACTGCAGTGGTTTGTTGGACATATGCTACCTACTGAGGTTATAATATGAAATTGCTAAAATTTCTACTTAATAATATGTAATATACATCTGAGATTCTATGCACACGTTTTCAAATATTATGGTATAGGACACTTGAGCAAAAGTCAACTTGTAAGAATAAATGTTCACTGGGAATTATTTTTGATCCCAACTTTCATTCCTAGGTATACTAACATTTCTAGTACCTAGTCATTCTTTGTCTCAATAGATATATATATATATATATATAATATTGTTGATCAATAAACAGATTTATTACCAAGTACAATGCTAACTCAACAAAATTAGGGAACTTTAATGAATATATGTTTGATTAATTTATAGTCTAAACAAGTCTATGTAAAGTATGTAAACTTACTTTTACATTTTATTGGTCTACAAAATTAAGTATGAGTTGCGATAAGTGTAGCGCTGATTTGATAGGACTGTCGACATGGGCCGAAACTGTTTGTTAAACTAAAAAGCACACACAGGTAATTGTGTGTGTGTGTGTGTGTATATATATAAATTGTTAACACGTATTTATCTTATCTTTATCCCTTTTGGCATTCTTCCTCCAAAGCCCAATTCCCAAATCAGTTCAAGCTGCTATGAAATTTACATTTGCTGAATATCTGTTTCCACAAGCCATCTTGGTGCTGGGATTTGGAGCAAAAGGAACTTGGCAACTAAAATGTGGGAAACATCATAAAAAAAAAGATTTCTAAAGTTTGCAAACACGATGTCACTTGAACATTCTCGTGATCAACATCAACAATACTCCATTATATAGAAAAAAAACTGCTATTTCATAAAATGCACAGATTCGTTATGAAAATTGATCATCCGTATTTCTTCTACGATATATAATATAGAACGGAGTAGGACAGATCATTGTCTAAACACAAAGGCACCCATTTGTCAAGCACGACACCCTTTATATCACACCCGAAATGTGCCATTCTGGCATTTCCCCTTAATTGCTGGGTTTGCACAAAGCTCCTGTGATTTAGGACGTTGGCGCATGATGGATCATTTCTCATTACAGTATAGTATTTGCTAATCATAGATACATTTTTATCATGTAAAATTTCATTGTGTTTTTATTGGTGATTTAGTGAAGGTAAAAGGAAATATTATGACGACCCCCCCCCATGTTAATTAAGTCATCGGTCTCGGAAAACCTTGGGCAAGGTGTGTTGTGTGTTGACGCTGGGAGGTGCCTGATGGCTCAATTCAGCTTAGGATCTAATGTACCAATAATTATTTACATTCTTTACAACTCGGTGCTCCCTATTAATTTTATTGTTACTGACTTGGGCGCTGAAAGATAAAGCTGTAAAAAACTAATTTAAATAACTCACTGTATGTGTTTAAGGCGGTATTTGTGTGACAAATGTCTTTACCCTCTTCAATGCCTAAGCTTTCTTTTGTTAAGCATGTTTCCCTCTGTCCCTTGTTGTCTTTGAATCTTTGTTCCTGAGAAGATGAAGTGAGATGCAGCCGCGCTGCCCTTTCCAAGCAATAAGTACAAGTGTGTTACGGAGCCAACCTTCTCTCCGCTTAGCTGCCCAATTTCAAAAGGCTTTCTCGGTGCCTGGCACTCACTATCACAGCTGGAAGTAGCCAGTCGGTTCTTAGTCCTAGTCTTCCATAATAGAGGGGTAGAGGAATAACGTTTTGTGTGCATGGTGCTGAAAGATTTGTGCAGAAGCCACTGGAGTGAAATTTGTCTATGAGGATAGCGAGATTTTGGGTCAAGAGAGAAGGGGGAGACGTGTCAATATTGAAAAGAGAACAGATCTTTGTCGGTCGTTAGATGAGTACCGGCAGTTTGTATTGACTTTTTTGGAGGCAAATATCGTTACATGGAAGATATAGCCCTGGCTAAGAAAATTGCTTGGTAGACACAAGCAGAAGAAAAAGCAACACGATTAATAATAATTATAATAATAATTAATAAATAATAATATAATAATAATTGTAATAAATTTACATTTTGAATTGGGGTGAATACTTTGTGGAGTTACGTACCGGTTCTTTTAACCCAACAGCATACATTTTTATAGGCTAATGTGCAAAAGGTATCAACGACAACACCATTATTTATGAACTGTCCGTGGTTTTTATGGTAAATGTGAAAAAAGTGTTTTCGTATATATCTTTGCCGGAGTGTGCAAACGATTCAAAACATTCATTCATCTTCTCCCGGAATTGGTGCTACAATTTGGTGTGATAAATGAAAGCTAGCAAAAAAAAAAAAAAAAAAGTTTTTTTTAAATGCACAGATACATTTATATCATATTTGATGAAGTGGTACGTACATATTTAATATCATGACGCCTCTGTGTTTCAGAGCTTACATGCTTCATTTTGTCATGAAATTTTACTTATACATACAGCAATGTCTACATCATTAAATTCTCAGTAAGGAATGTGCTACTAGTGAACCTCTCCCCTGGTCTTCTCTACACCCCATTAGTCTCTGCTTTCTGCGCAAAAACCAAAAAAAATCAATTTGGGAGGTTATAAAGTGTGGAGTAATCATCCACTCACAACTTACATTATGCATATCTGTATGTTTTCTCTTTTCGATGCCTGTGCATAATTATAAACCACTCTGTTGATAGAATAAACTAGTTATGCAGTGGCAGTCGTTCTGATTATATGTTCGAGCATGGTAATGTCTAATATGGGAAAATATAGATGTTCTTGGGGTTTCGCAGAATAAGGGAGGTACAAGAAGCTACAAGCTACAAGAAGCCACAAGAAGCCACATCTAGAACTTTAAAACCATATATAAGTGTATTTTGCTTAAAATTGAGATACACTTAACGTTTGTTCAAGGCTACTATATGGGGTAGGGGGGAAACGGAAGCTTAACAAAATTGCTTAGGAGTCGCATCATAATGGAAAGTCAAATTCTAAACCAGAAGGCATTTACCCCTCACACCCTTCAAATTGGAGCATTTGTCTTTTTGTTAGAAATACAAATCTGTCTTTCGCAGGATTCCTGTCTGGGTCCCCCCTTCCATGAGACAGGAAAAAACTTTGCCTATTCTTCAAGGCAAAACTGCTCCGGCTCCTTCTAGTTTGATGGGTTCCGCTGGTGTACAGCAAACTTTAAGTAATACCACAGATTCTCAATTGGATTGAGGTCAGGGCTTTGACTAGGTCATTCCAAGACATTTAGTGTGAGTGTTGCTTTAGTAGTATTCTTAGGGTCATTGTCCTGCTGGAAGGTGAACCTCCGTCCCAGTCTCTGAAAAGACTGAAACGGGTTTAACTCAATAATTTCCCTGTATTTATTGCATCCATCATTCCTTCAATCCTGACCAGTTTTGTGGCGATGAGAGATGTTGGGTTTGCGCAAGACGTAGCGCTTTCCTTGATAGCCAAAAAGCTCAATTTCAGTCTCATCTGACCAGAGTACCTTCTTCCATATGTTTGGGGAGTCTCCCAGAGGCCTTTTGGCGAACAGCAAACATGTTTGCTTATTTTATTTCTTTAAGCAACCGCCTTTTTTTTGGCCACTCTTCCGTAAAACCCAACCTGGTGTAATGTTCAGCTTAAAGTGGTCCAATGGACAGAAACTTCAATCTCCGCTATGGAGCTTTGCAGCTCCTTCAGAATTATCTTTGGTTACTTTATCACCTTTCTGATTAATGCCCTCCTTGGCTGGTCCGTAAGTTTTGTTGGGTGGCACTCTCTTGGCAGGTTTATTGTAGTGCCATATTCTTTCCATTTCTTAATAATAGATTTAATGGTGCTCTGGGGGATGTTCAAAGTTGGGGCACTGGGCACCCTGACCTGTTTGGAGAGCTCCTTGTCTTCATGGTGCCGCTTGATTGATGGTGCCCCTTACTCATTGGTGTTGCAGACTCTGTCACTAACACCACTAACACATTTAGTGACCGTCACAACACTGGATGTGCTTTTCACACGGCCTAGACAATGCATAACTAATGAATCCAAAGGAAAATGATTTAATGTTAATACAGGTTTTTTGTCACGACAGAAGCTCACTGCTGCCAATGTAATACGGCCAACTACTGTAGTGGTGTCAACTGATGTTTGTTTTGATGTGTGCTTACGCTTTTGTAAAATAAATATTTGACATTTATTATAATAATTTTGCTTTTGCGGCTAATAATATGCATTGGTCCTAAAAAAATAACAATTATATTTGTGTCAAATACTGGGATAAAAGTGGGATGATTGGATAAGAAGTTACCCCTCTGGAGGTGACTGTGGATGTAGTTTGGTAATCAATAAATCTGTGTTACTCAAAATTTGGTGGCTTATACCTTGAGGTAGAAGTAGCTTGGTTTTTTATGCTGCTGTTCATGTTTTGACATTGGAAGGGTTTAATTGTTACATATATATTGTGGTTTTGTCTCTACACATGTACATGATGTTTTTCATCTTTCTACTGTCCATAGGAGGTCTTTTGAGATGTCTTGTAGACAAAGGTTTTATGTTCTGCAATGCATATGTAAAAATCTATCCATCTAAGCACTAATACTCCATTGAATTGATATAGTAGAGGTTGGTATCTATTAGTTTCAATGAAGGCTATGATCTGACATTACAACCCTGCCTTTTCGTATACAATTACTTCAATTCCATTAACTATTATAAACTTGTATAAGCCCCACCCCCACCAGTAACTCATAAATGCACTGTGCTAACACACATACACACTCACCCTTACACTAATGCACACTTACACATACTAACAGACACCTACATACTCACATACTAACACACAATCCCTCTCACTCACATATACCAGTATGTGCTCATACTCACGCATACATTCACGTGCTAGCAGCATAGCCTTTACCGCCTAGCTTTCAGGTAAGGCAACGTTATGCGACCTTGCTGTGTTCCCCAGGTTGGCCCAAAATGATTCACAAAAGGCTTGTACAATCTCGACTGGCCCGTTCTAGGTCGGACCGACTCTGTGAACAATTTTGAACTGGCCCAGTGGGCGATTGCCCCCTGCGCCTGCCCGCCCCTGGAGGTGGATTTCCATACCATGCATTTGTAGCCACATTCTTACGTTTCTACAAAGGTTTTTATGAAGAGGATTTACCAAATGCGTAATTTTTTATCCTGATTATGATTAAATCTTCGAAAAGTATATGGTTTTCAAATATACTAACTGTATTCTTGTGCTTCCTCATGTTGCTTGAAAATCGCAATTTCTTTTTTTTTCTTCCTGTTATTGAAATCATGATGTTGAGTGATATGATTCTTTACTGGAGAAGCTAGAAAGGATCTGGGAGTTCTTATTATCATTGGCTGTGTAATTACTTAAAGGAACAGTATCCCCAAAAACTATTTAAAGAAAAAAATTAAACATTCAGATATCCGCTACCCATGGCTGTTATCAAACCTTTAGCTGGTAGTACACCATGCTGAATTTGTATGAACTTTTTTTTTTTGGCGATACTTTACATTAAATGTTTTGCTTTGCCGTCTGCTAAAAGATATTTAAAGACACCTACAAGCTAAACATGTATGTTACATTGAGCGTCCCATCATTTGTTTGCATAAATTGTTAGATTATTACATTACTCATTTGAACGTGAACTCCCAGCTCTGGTTTCTAAAGGCTTCTCTTCATAATGAGGCTTCCACTAACCAGCAAGTAATTAACTGTGGTTGTTTGATTACAGAGGGAACATCCCCACACTTAACAGGTATGGCATTTGGCTTCTTTTCAATTTCTGCATGTCCGATGTGATTGGCAATTGCTTGATAATAAATGGCTTCTATATTTAAGATTCATTTCTGGCTATACCCAGTGTTGCTTTAGCACATAGTGGAATCTATTTTAAGTAATTTATACGGTGAAAGCCAAACTAAAATAAGTTTTTATTTATTTATTTTATTTTATTTTTTATTTATTTTTGTATATAGTGCAAAATATTTCACACATTTGTAGGTTGCTATATATATATAAAATCTATGGGAATTTTATCTCATCTGTAAATTCCATAGCTTGTAAATTGATTAATAATTGTAACCTTACCAAAATTGGCACACTCAAGAATATCATGTGTTCTATGTGACATATAATCTTAATTTACATCACATTTAATTACCACTATTTTTGTGGTATTGCAATCGTATCCAAGCCTACTTCTCTGTTAAGATATGTGAATCTTTAAGGCCCCCTCAATAATGATTATAATCAATGACGTTAAGATGAAGAAAACGCATGACATATTGCTGCAAAACCTATTTTTAATGATTTCTCTTGAATATAACAGTGGTTGATTTCTTGTCTTTCTGGATTTGTGAGTGTGGACAGTAATTTATTATGTTTGATCTGAAATTAGCTGCACATACGCAATAATTATATTTCTTGGAACACAGAGAATTAAAATGTGCATTGTATCTCATATCCACACATGGTGAAAATCAATGCGAGGGAGGGTAATTATACAATATAGGAATAACAGGTTACAATACCAGATAATGCCCTTGTTGATAAATCCTTTCCGCTGGTCATTGCATTTCAGAAATAAAATGGTTTTAGGGCAGTATGCACTATAATTTTCTTTACTGCATCTACCTTTTAAAAAAATGACTAGTAGAGAGCTAGAATATTTTAGTAAAAAAAAACCTATTATGTTTAATCTTTGCAGCATCCCAGCATACACAATTATATTTTTTTTCAATTTTTACTCATTTCCTGCATGCATGTAGAGTACATTTTCTATAATTTTGTTTCTCTGGTTCTATTTCACTCAACAACTCAAGGCTGTTCAATATTCAAAAGGAAACAAGATAGCTCTAGCCAGCTGAACAATGGAATGAGGTTGTACAAATAGTGTTGGCAGCGGTTGCTGATTACAAATGTGCTTCATACTGGATTCAGTTTAACAAATATTTATTTAAGGACCCTTCCTGTCCTTCAATTTATGGTCATTTTAGTCGTATTTTTTACCTTGTAAAAAATATGTTAAAGTATTTGTTAGATGTTATTCTAACTGTGTGTGTGTATGTATGTATATATATATATATAATATAATGTGTGGTATGGATATATGATGCCAAATTATCTTATAGCTGTAGGTATGCAACTATGGACTTTGTCCATGTTATTTTACTTTTATACTTTTGTTGAAACAGAAGTGTATGAATGCATATGTTGTTTTACTAATTCATACTCTTATCTTGTCATTCAGAATGTCATTCTCTTCTAATCTTAATCACTATGGGATGGTTCATGTTGCCAGTGTCAGTGATGTCCTGCTGGATACTTCTTTCACTCCTCCTTGTCAAAGAATGGGTGGTATGGTGGCCTTCCGGACGTTTGAGGACTTTGTCAGGTAAATTTAGGTGCAAGCTGCAATTATTATTATTATTATCATTATTATTATTATATGCATTCCACCAAGAGAGACTATGAGGTAAGACCACGTTTATTTTTCACATTTTTTAATTGTTTATGACTGTATCCATTGTGGACAGTATTTGTTTTTCTGCTTTTCATTCAAAACTACTGAGCCACTTTTGGCTATTACACTAAATGGCCACTTTATTAGGTACACCTGTTCAATTGCTTTTAACACAAATAGCTAATCAGCCAGTCACATGGTAGTAGCTCACTGCATGTAGACGGGGTCAAGACAACTTTCTGAAGTTCATACCGAGCATCAGAATGGGAAAGAAGAGGATTTAAGTGACTTTGAACGTGGCATGGTTGTTGGTGCCAGACAGGCTGGTCTGTGTATTTCAGAAACTGCTGATCTACTGGGATTTTCACGCACAACCATCTCTAAGGTCCAAAAAAGATACAGTATCCAGTGAGTGGCAGTTGTGTGAACAGTAACTCGTTACAACCAAGGTATGCAGAATACCATCTCTGAACGCACAACACGTTGAACCTCTACAGCATTTGAAGACCACACCGGGTGCCACTCCTGTCAGCTAAGAACTGTAAGCTGAGGCGACATTCAGATGGCAGGGTCAGACTTTGGCGTAAACAACATGAAAGCATGGGTCCATCCTGCCTTGTATCAACCGTTCAGGCTGGTGGTGGTATAATGGTGAGGGGGACATTTTCTTGGCACATTTTGGGCCCCTTAGTACCAATTGAGCATCATTTAAATGTGACAGCCTACCTGAGTATTGTTGCTGACCGTGCCCATCCCTTTATGACCACAGTGTACCCATCTTCTGATAATGCACCATGTCACATCATCTCAAACTGGTTTCTTGAACGTGACAATGAGTTCACTGTACTCCAGTATGGACCAAAATCTCTGAGGAATGTTTCCAGCACCTTGTAGAAAGTATGCCATGAAGAATGAAGGTAATACTGAAGGCAAAAGGGGGTCCAACCCGGTACTAGCAAGGTTTACCTAATAAAGTGGCCAGTGAGTGTATATCATATACAGTTTTATTCCATCAGTTTGTTGGAAAATCTTTCCTCCTGCCATCATGCTATAGATATAGATAAAGATATAACTCTGTGTGTATGTATGTATTCAAAGTAACTTTTTCAATAGATTATTCATGTTTTGTACAGCGACAAGAAAACAGACAGCCAAATATTGTCTTCACGCATAGTTTGAGTCTTCAGTACATATGTGTTGATGTGTTTTGTCTGCAGTGATCATAATGGCCAAAGTGCTAAAAGAGCATTTTGAGAACAGATTTGCTGCCAACTGGTACCATTTGTTTTGCTAAATTCAACTCTGCTCCCTGTTTTCTGTTTACATTTTGTAAATTGGGAGTGTTGTCTTTTCCCATGGGCAAAATTATCTTCAAGACCATGGAATGTATTTCTACCAGATGGCAGGGGATTCACTGAATATATTAACTACTTATAATCAGAAATGGAGTGAAATACATCTGATGGGCTTTGTGGGATGTTCAGTGGTTCCACTGGGTGTCTACGACTATTAATAGTGTTCATCCCTATCATTTCGTGACAGATTGTTTCCTACACATCTTGTACATACCCCCAGGCAGCTTCTGCCCTTAGGAATAAAAAGGGCGAAAACAACATATTCAAGCTTCACACATTGCTTCTCTCTCTCTCTCTCTATTTCCTGCTGCAATGCTTTCAAGTCCTACATAATAAAGCGTTTGAATGCTTGCTCCTAATGTTCGTCCTTATCTTCTGTTTTTGCATTATTCACCGCATGCATTTTGAGAATAGGAGATGGGGACTCTTTGGGGAGCAACGAACGCAAGAATCTGCTTGCACAGTGAGGAATGAAATGTCAGGAAAAATTAGACATAGCCACAGAGTAGGGCCCAGCAGGGACCGTCTTCTCTTGATTCAATGAGTGTGGCATCTGTCTTTCCATGTGTGCAAATGCACACCCCCTGGGAAGAAAGGTGATTACACAAATTGCATTGCTCACGTCATAGTCCTTTCCCTGAGATCCTTAATAAGGGGTAATTGGAACACTGCAACATATTTTAAGAAGGACGCTTTCTAGTTCTTACCTATAAATTAGTCTTTTTTTTCTTTAATTATTTCAAGAAATGGATCCAAGTAGTTTCTTGCTGCGTGCCGGGTGCCACACATTGTCTTTAAAACAATATAGATTCCTAATGCTTTTAGTTTTTGTACCCTACCTTTCATAAAACCACAGACTAATATCCTTCCTTTACTTACTATTCTACTTATATCCCATCGTTTGGTTTAAGTGCATCAACAAAGGGAAATTTATATTATGCTAACATTTGATTATCTGTTGTAAGTCTGCCAAAGGAGTGTCAAAAAAGTAAATTTTTACATGTTTCACTTCTATGTATTCAATTATTTTATATCATCTTTTGGCAGGTTCGCATGTGACTATAATGTGATCGGGAGTCAAAATGACAGTTAAATTAATTTAGATTTACATTTTATTTAACAAAACATTTGAAAATCTGTATTTGATATATTAAAAAAAATAGTTATGTGTTGCATATAAATATTTCTTTTTATTTTAGACTATTTGATGATATAATGAGTTGCTTCTCAGATTCGCCTCCTCAAAGTCCTATTTTTCCAGAGGCCGGCCATCCTTCACTCTATGACGAAGATGATAATAAGGTAGCTAACCCTAATCTACTCTCTTAGTGTGTATATATATATATATATATATGTATATATACACACACACACAGTACTGTGTAAAAGTTTTATGCAGGCGTGAAAAAAGTATGTAAAACAGAAATGCTAGTAGTTTATTTTTATCATTTAACAAAACGCAAAGTGAGCGAACAGAAGAAAAATCAAATCAATAAGTGGCATGACCACCCTTTCCCTTTAAAACAGCATTAATTCTTCTAGCTATGCTTTCATAAAGCGAGGGATTTTGTAGTCATATAATTAGCCAAATTATACCAAACAGATGCTAATGATCTTCAATTAATATGTAGGTTGGAACACAATCATTAACTGAAACAGCTCAGTAAATCTGGGTGAGGAACAGCCAAGCTCAGTAGCAAGGTGATGTTGCTGGTCACTTTAATGTTATTCACCATAGCAGGACCTACCACAATAACAAGACACAAGGCACTGCATACTGCATTACCAAGGTCTCGCCCAGGAAAAATAAATTCAAGGCAGATCCCGAGCTCTTTTCAAGAAGCACAAAGAAATAAGCAATGTTGAGGACTGTAGATGTAGAGGTCCGCCAAGGAATGATGCAGCAAAAGGTCATTTGTTCAGCGATGGGCTGGAGAGTGGTACAAGAATGGGGCAACATTGAAGCTTGGCGGAGGTTCTTTATAAGTTTGAGACTGCATTTCTGCAGTTGGGGATTTAATCAGAATTAATAATATCCTTCATGCTGAGTATAGATGGATATTTATCCATCATGTAATACCATAACCATGCATCTGACTGGCCCCTCAGACCCCTGATCTCAACACCATTGAGTCTGGTACTACATAAAGAAAGAGAAGCAACCAAGGCTATCTAAAGCCACAGAACTGCAGTTAGTTCTCCAAGATGTTTCGAACAACCTCCCTGCCAAGTACCTTTTAAAAACTGTGTGCAAGCATACCTAGAAGAAATCATGCTGTTGGTCACACCAAATGTTTGATATTTCTTCTGTTCACTCACTTTGTATTAAATGATAAAAATATTTTTGAAAACATTTTAACTTTTCAGCGGTTTTTTTAAACCTGCCTAAAACATTTGCACAATAATGTACAGAATTCTATGTGGCGCCAATATTTGTAAAATGTCGTGGTGGTTTTGCATGTACTCTCTGTCTAGGTAAAAAAAAAAAAGCATTTATATCTTACAGAATGCAAGAGATGAACCTATCCATATCCTAAATGTTGCCATCAAAACAGACTGTGACATTGATGATGATGGATTGGCTGCCATGTTCCGGGAGTTCACACAGAGGAAGGTAAGGTTGCTATTACAAATTTTGAGGCTTTTCTTCTTAAACTCATCCGTTAGCTTTCACTAAGGAAAGCTTCACAAACACACAATTTACCTTACATGGATATATACGTATGAAATGTTATGTAACCCCCAATTAACCCTTAACTTGCATTGTCATTGGATACAGTAAGTAGCGTATATGCTTTACTGAAAGTTAGGCCTGGCACTAGATAAGTCACGCACATTGAATTGGATAAAGACTCTTAATGTTCATGAATCACTAGGTCTTACTTGTGTAGTATAATGGCACAGATCTAAACCAAATAGATATTTCAGTGTTTGAGGCACATTGCCAGCCAATTAAGGTTGCAATGGTTCCATATCGTAGATTTTGAGTACACTTTTTGGGTAACCATGAATCTACAGGAGACATTCTTAAATCAGTGGTATAAGGAAAAAAATAACTGTTGCTGTCTGCTAATAACCTTATTGCCAGATTGTGCAGACCGTTCTATGTCAATGTCTTCTCTTGCTCTCAATGGATATAGTGTACTATAGTGTATGAATATCACCTTTTGGTTTGAGAACTGCAGCTAGCCAATAAATAGGGAAATATTGGGTAGACTAGATGGGCCGAATGGTTCCCATTTGACTGCTAACTCCATGTTTACATATTAATGTGTTTTAATGGTACTTATTTAATAGGAATCACAACTGAATATACAATTACTTTCCCTTATATTCTATTTTAAAGGTAGATACAAGGTATGTTTGTAAGATTCGTTAACATGTTTATTCATGCTCTTGGGAAAACATTTCCTAAAATGTTTTATTCATTTTATTTTTAATAATTAAAATATTTAGTTATATAGCACAATACTTTACAAAATCTGTACCCTTCGCAAAACAGAAACCCCCCCCCCCATTAAATGGACTTGGTAATGTATGGTAACAAATCACATTTGAAACATTGGGGAACTCAAAAGGTATCTTCCCTTTGTCCATTACTTTTTACATCTTTTCTGCATTATTGGCATGTATGGCCCTTTTATGATTTACATTTATATGTATTCGTTAAAAAAGCAGAGAATTTCTGTGTTTTCCCCCCTGTTTTTGGGTGTGCAGGGCAAACATTCCCATCCTCTAGATAAAATAAAGTCAAGATAATGGTACCATTTTTCATGGCGGAGTCTAATGTATGAAATGTTGATTTAACATATTCACTGCCGGAAGATACTGTAACACACTTCTAGGATGCAAAATCAAATGCAACGGTTTTTGTCTTGCTTGGGGAGAGTTGATATGCAGCATGCTTTATTATAGCTTTTCAACAATGTTTGCCGATACAATACGTACATCATAATTACCCTTCGGCCCTCTCTAGACGGAAAGACTTGATTGCCATTCCAGCTCCCCTTTTGGCTCTGATTTCAAAGGCTTCAGCTGGGCTGCTGATCTCTTATACCTGGGATAATGTCCACCCACCCCTCCTTCTCCGTGGGATAAAAAAAAAAAAAGCTGTATTTTTTTTTCTTAAAAACAAATAGAAAAATAATAAAAAAAAAAGGCGTTTTGATCTTAATTTGCATCAAGCTCCAGGCAGTAGGAGGGAGGGGGGAAAAAAAAGCATTTAAACATCTACTAGAATGATCCAAATTGTCCAAATAATCTCTCAGCCCCAGCATGTTTATAGAAATTAGGATCATATACTTGTAAATGACTTGCCGAGGAGATGGAAGCAGTCAGCGTTAATGGAGTTTCTCCAGGTGCTGCTGCCTAATCGCCTGGTTATAACTGTGGACTGGCTGGGAAACCTACATTATTACAATGTAATCAGAATCCTGTTGCTATGCTGTTATTATCTGCCACTTGTGGAATTTTAAAAGCAATAACAATTTTGATTTTAAAACCCTGAGTATTAAAGTTATTTTCTCTCCCGGACAGTAATATTATTGCAGATGCTTGCTAGAAGGGTTTTTTTTTCCTTAATTGCAAACTGATTTTTTTTTTTTTTTTATCCCATTTTCCCTCTACAAATGCCAAGTGGTGTTTGCTTTTAGATCTTTTGATTTTTGAAGGACATTAAGATCCAGAAGTGTCTAGGATATTGTGATTGCTTAGCGGTAGTAAAGGCAACTAGATTATTGTGTAAGGCTAGGTACAATCAGTGTATTTAATGTCTCTGTACATTAGTACGTATCATTTTACAGAAACAATCTTCTTACCTAGAGAAGAAGAATCAAATTGTTTCAGTATTGTAAAATGTTACATCGACAAAGATGTAGTCTACCAGAATTGATGGCTTGGTTCTCTTGCAAAGTAGCAATTACTCCCCAAAATCCAGTGCATGTAGTATATAGAGATCAGTGTTTTAACAAAATATTCTATTTAGTCTGTGTGTGTATATGCTAGCCGGAGCGAGGTCTCTGTGCAGCCCGCACTTACCTGACGTCCGCCAGGCTGCATGGGAACCTATGAAGCACCTGTTATTTTAAGGCACCCTACTGTGGTCCTGTTATAAGTATCTTTCAAATCTGTTCTCGAAAGCTCTATTTTGGCTCCTGTTTGACCACTCTCTGCCTTGAGATTTTGTACCTTGCTGACCTGATCTGTGTACGCTGCCTGGCTATTCTGACTACCTGCTTTCTATGCCGACCTTGGCTATGTCTGACTACCCGTTTAATGTCCAGAACCCTGAATTGGCTGACTACCCATCTTGCATTTCTTTCCTGGCATACTTTTGGTTACCTGCCCTGGGCATTTTCCTGGGACCTTACCTAGACAGGTATCAGTTACTCAGTACATATATTGCAGCTCAACCCAGGTGTGTGCTATATAAATATATATCTATATATAACATTTCAGATATATATCTGAAATGTTCATTGGCCACTTTTTTGTTTTAATAAATTAATGTGTTCTTTTTTTCTATTTCCATGGCCAGATAGCAATTAGGTGTGTGTGTATGTATGTATTATATATACACACACGGCTTCAGAAGACGTTTATAACTTCAGAAGATTACAATGATTTCTACCCCTGCTGTTATGATTCTGAACTCTGATACAGTATATACACATAATTATATACGTATAGCTTAGCAAAATGCTCAGATGGGGTTATTAAATGTCTATTAACCTCTTGCAATCTCTAGCTTTCAGTTGTGTGTATTGGTATTGGGGAGGTTTTTTTCATCTCTTTGTAGTCAAGCTACAATTAACCATGCTATGAGGTATGAGCAAAATGTTTAGAATAAAGTAAAATAAGATTATACGAAAAAATATATAAAAAAGTATGTGTAAATGAAATGATTATTCTACAAAATAAAATCGGCATCTTTTATATATTGAGAACAATGCAGCAGAATCTATGGAGCATGTGTCTGATAGTATTAAAAAAAAACTTCTTGCGTAATCACACAAGAAAATGTCACCGATTGCTTACTTACTGGATAGTGTAAGCAAGTTTGAGCAGAAGCTTTCTTACCTTTTGTTTCTGTAAATCCATATTGTTTGTTATCTTCTACGCCAATTGCTATGTTCTGTTTACCCATTTTAAAGCCCTGTAGAATACATGGAGCTATATAAATCCATAAATGGGGAAAAAGAAACCCAGTTGGGTTCAGGGGATTTCAATTTAATCAAATTAGGAACTATAGTACAACTTTACCTTTTAACTGTATGGTACATGCTCGATCCATAGGGGACACTGAAAATATTAAGATTGTTTACCAAACTTTCACGACTTTGTCAACTAAAACATCTATTGGTATTGCTAAGCAATTATTTGTAAATTACTTAAAAAGTTACCTAATTTGAGTGAAAATTGTTGTTTAAATAGTTGTATTTTTGTTATGAAATGTTTAGCCAGTATGCTTCATGGGAAACAAAATATTGAAAACTTTTGAGGATTTTTTTTTTAACAAACATATTTCTTTCTCCAATAGAAAACTGTTTTGATGGATCATGGAATTCGTCGTCTGACGTTTCTGGTAGCTCAAAAGGTAACAGTCTCCCATTAAAAAGTGTTTTTTGTGTGTTCAATAAGGTTTCACTTGCCAAGTTACTAGCCATGCAGGGAAATGTAGCTTGTCCATCAAATGTTAGAAATAGGGGAAATTGTACATTTAAAGAAAGATACCATGAGCACACAATGCATGAACCAGAAAAGTCTGCAAATTAAAAATTGTTCTGTCGGTGTTATAGTGAATTGAAAGTGGATTTGACACGTAAAAAATAAATTGAGCGTACAAATATTAAACAAATTAGCACTTGTGTTATCGGTTGCTTGTTCTTAGAATTTGTAGTATGCATTTACATTGCCCTTCCTAATTTATTTATTCTTTGCTTTATTTTGCTTTTATTTTTAACATTTGCTAAAAGTTTTCTGCATGGTTTTGCAACATGGAGAAGACTTACATCTGTTCTATTATAACCCATCACATGATGCCTATCGTGGCAGATGTCGTGGAAATAAGGCTTTACATTTTATTAATACTACTTTCAAAGTAATTTAAAAAACCTGGGATTTATTATGAAGGGACAACTTCAGTCATTTTGACCTTAAAATAAGGGCTGAGTAAGGGCCCGCTTAGCTCAGCTAAGGATAAGAGGGAAGAGAGAAATATTAAACCTGGGAATCTGAATGTGTATGCCTTTTATGCTTTTTAGGTGTGCTCCCCTATATATAATATATATATATATATATATATATATATACATACAAATATACAGTATCTCACACAGTGAGTACACCCCTCACATTTTTGTAAATATTTTATTATATATTTTCATGTGTCAACACTGTAAATTTGCTGTCCCCTCAAAATAACTCAACACACAGCCATTAATGTCTAAACTTTGGCAAAAAAGTGAGTACACACCTAAGTGGAAATGTCCAAATTGGGCCCAAAGTGTCAATATTTTGTGTGGCCACCATTATTTTCCAGCACTGCCTTAACCCTCTTGGGCATGGAGTTCACCAGAACTTCACAGGTTGCCTTCCACTCCTCCATGACCACATCACAGAGCTGGTGGATGTTAGAGACCTTGTGCTCCCCCACCTTCCGTTTGAGGATGCCCCACAGATGCTCAATAGGGTTTAGGGTTTCTGGAGACATGATTGGCCAGTCCATCACCTTTAGGGGTGTACTCCCTTTTGTCGCTGTGTGTTGAGTTATTTTACATTGTAGAAGAGTAGTCGTTTCTTCAGTGTTGTCACATGAAAAGATATAATAAAATATTTACAAAAATGTGAGAGGTGTATTCACTTTTGTGAGATACTATATGTATTTAGATGTTGCCAAATGTTGATAACACCCTTCAGAAATAAAAATAAATGGAATCAATTATGATATTGTTATATACTATCAAATACCTAATGATTTGTTTTTATTTCAAATGTATTTAATGTTGTTTAATACGTACAATTAAAATTAACATTAATTTTCAATCATAACTGTGATCACGGAATATATGGGAATTTTTCTCTAGAGCACTGTCATCCATAATTATTTCTATAATTTTGATGCTAATTTTCAGCTTTTTTTCCTGCTCCTTTTGTATTCTGTCTCTGTCTTTCCATATGCTTAAAAAAGGATTTCAGAAAGCAGGTCAACTGTGAGGTGGACCAAAGATTTCATGTAAGTAATACAAACATATGAAAAATAGTGTATACTAAGCTTTAAGGAAACTTCCTGATACTTTGTATTAAACATTTAAAACAATACGGTATTACTTGTTGGAATGATTCTATGGTTCTGTTCAGCCTCAATATGTTCTATTTGTTTAGTAGAATATCATTCATATCTGGACTAATTGTTAACATTGCAGAGAATATTTGTTGTTTTGTATCATCATGTTTTTCTATTCATTCCTCTGTGATGTCTTTGGCCGTGGTCTAATAGCTGTACATTCCTGTTCCAGTATTGGATATTTATAAATGTTAATTATAGATGTAATTCCTTAAATACTATACAAATCATATTAGTGTAATCAGGGGAGGGCTGGCAGCCTAAGGCTTGGGGGGGCAAGTCTAGTCAAGTGGCCCGTTGCGCCACTGAATCAGCACACCATCCATGCCCATCTTTTCCTGATTTTCTAACGCATATTGATGTGATGTGATGGTACTGGGAGTAAGAAAAAAATTATGTTTAATACATTAAAAAACAGCTAATTTTTGTAACAAAATAAAATTTAAATATGGAAAAATTGGACCCTAGGCATTTCCTTGGGCCCCTGTCTGTAATCATCCCCAGAGTCCCTTTGTCCCTCATTCACTAAGCCACACCTCTGTCTTACTTACTCCCTGTAGTTCAGGTATAGATCAAATAAACAACACATGTAAACAGCACGTGCATGTATACATCAACTGAATAACACACAAACCCAGCTTTGCAGGTATAAAACAACTGGAAATCACATAACAACTAAGCATTAAAGGTATAGATAAAAACCCCTAAATTACAGGCATAGATCACAGGATGCACACCCCCAAAGCCAGTCCTGGTGTCCACACTGCCCACATAGAACCCGACCAGCACCAAGATAACATTAACAAATTACAGTCCAGAGTTAGCCAACTTTGTCCCCAAACAGCCCAGCGTGAGCCAATTTTGTCCCCAAACAGCCCGCCCTGACACCAGTACAAGCTCTGGCACACCGACACCCAAACACACACCAGGACAGGCTCTGCCACACCGACACCCAAACAGACACACCAGGATGGGCTCTGCCACAC
>VKOC01014810.1:0-26350 GCA_009364415.1 Spea multiplicata
CTTGACTCAACCCTCTCCTTCATCCCTCACATTCAGTCCCTCGCCAGATCCTGCCGCCTGCACCTAAAAAACATCTCTCGTATCCGCCCATTCCTCACCCAAGAATCCACAAAAACTCTGGTTCATTCACTTATCATTTCCCGTCTTGACTACTGCAACACTCTTCTGGTTGGCATTCCACTGTCTCGACTCTCTCCTCTACAGTCTATCCTAAATGCTGCTGCTAGGCTCATCTTCCTTGCACGTCGCTCCTCTTCTGCTTCCCCCCTCTGTGAAACCCTCCACTGGCTCCCGATTACCTTAAGAATTAAATTTAAGATCCTGGTACTGACATATAAGGCCATCCACAATACTGCTCCTCCGTACATTTCTGACCTCATTAGCAAATACTCTCCTACTCGATCCCTACGTTCCTCCCATGGGCTAAGGCTCTCCTCCTCACTCGTCACCTCTTCCTTTTCCCGTCTACAAGATTTCACTCGAGCTGCCCCATATCTCTGGAATCTACTCCAAAGGAACCTTCAGAATTCACCCTCCCTCCTGACATTCAAGAAACATCTAAAAACTCACTTCTTCAGAGACGCATACCATCTTAGCTGCTAAAACATCCTTGTCATCGATACCCCCCACAATACCTCTCACCCTTCCTCTATGCCTTATGTTTGTCGCCCCATTTTTCCCTCTAGATTGTAAGCTTGCGAGCAGGGCTCTCTCCACCAAATGTATCGGTTTGTCTTGTCTGTCAATTCTTGTCTTGTCATATCCCTTGAATTTATGTATTGTATTAAGCGCTGCGTAAACTGTTGTTGGCGCTATATAAATAAAAGATAATAATAATAATAATAATAATTATCACGGGTTATAAGCTGCAGTCTCACAAGCCGTCATATACAATAATGCAATATAGTACTTCCCAGAAACAGGGAATTCTATACGAAGAAGACAAAATTTACCTCTATTCAGAATAATAAAACAATTATATTTACCACCACGTGTTGCTGTTGTCCTACTGGTCCTTGTAGAAGTTAATCCAGGTTCAGTGGCAAGAAATTAAGTGGAAAGAAATATAACTTACTAAAAGTTATATAGGTTGGGACTCAAAGTAATTCTAAGAGTAAGATTATGGTGCCAGGATCTTGAGATTCCAATTCTTTGGGGTAAATTAAATGAGTTCGTCAGGGTCTGTCTGTTTCAGGGTGCCTTTTTCAGGTGAGGTTCTTTAAGGTGAGCGAGAGTCCATTTAGGTGAGTGAGTCCTTAATTATTAAAAACCTTAGCTTTTAAAGACAGGGCTTATTATCCTATCCTCCACCTCTTGATTGGAATTCTCCAATCACAACGGTGGGTTTTACCCATTATAATGAGAACTACTATTTATATTTACACCCTTGTAATTTCTTAATTTACCTGCAAGAGACGCTCTGGTCTAAGAAATAACTTAAGACCATTACGTATATGTTAGGAATTTATCCTTGGTCACCTTATCTTTAGATGTTACCTCCTTGATAGTAAATCAGGTCTTTGTAGTCACCCATATCTCCAGACGTTGCCTCCTAGGTAGTAAATTAGGTTTTGGTGGTCTTACGACGTATCCCCCCTTCCAATTTACATTCCTAAGGATATGCAGTGTCTACTCCTTAAGTTTCTCACGGAAGATAACATTCATTATATCCTATATACTGAATACTTCTTTGTTCTCAATTATAGAGGGAACAAAGACACACAGAAATAACCACTATATGATTAAATAAAGTAAAATGGCTCTGACTCCATTTTGTACTCATGTAAATACAGTATATATATAGAATACGTATTTTCAAGCATAAAATATCTGACAGGTTGATGGGGTGTTTAGGGTTAATTTAGGGGCAGTTATGCTTAACGGGGTGTTTAGGATTAATTTAGGGGCAGTTATGCTTAACGGGGTGTTAAGGGTTAATTTAGGGGCAGTAATGCTTAATTGGGCTGTTAATTTAATGCTGAGGGTTAAGTTAATTAATTTAATAAAGTTAACTTAAGGTGCAGTTGGAGGTAAAGGGGAATGTAAATCCTGGGGGCAGTGATTATTAATGTATTTATTTATAAAAGTATGGGATATTCTCTGAATGATTTGAATCCCAATGAAGGCAGAGATTCGTTCAAAGATTCGGATCTTACAGTGATCCGGATCACTGTAAGATTTGGATCACTGCAAGATTCGGATCCCTGTTAGATCCGAATCTTTGAACGACTCCCTGCCTTCATTGATATCACTAGAGTAGGCAGGCAGGAGGGTTCATTGACTAATAAAAGGGGCGGGGCCAATCATTAGTGTGCCTGCACGGAGGGACTGGGAAACAGTAACTCCTGTGAGTCACACTGTGTGATCCGAAGATTTGGATCATGAATCGGATCATTTCAGTGAACGAGTCGAAATGATCTGATTCACTTTAATGATCCGAACTTCCCATCACTAATCCACTTCTTGTGTGGTAGGTCAGTCTGCACACAGCACAGAGGAAGAAAGACACACCACATCCTGTAGGAGTGGTCTGCGCTGGAGCACAGGCAGACTCTTTTGGGGCAAAGATGGCACAGGCAGGGTGTTTGGGGGCACACACAAGCTGGTGGCAAAGATGGCACAAGCAGGCTGTTCGGAGCCACTGACAGGCTGTTTGTGGGCTAAGCCCCATACACTCAGACTCCTTCTGAAACTTACTGACACTCTCTAATGCTCTCTCTCAATGTCTTCTCTGCAGACCGCCCCCTTTCTTGTCCCCACCTCTTTTTCTGCAGCCCAGCTACTTCTCTTGCCTCTTTTTGTCATCCGACACTCGCAACTGCTGATTACCCTGGTAGTGTCCCGGGACTCATGTGGTAGGTTATTGGTATTTGATTTTTTTCCCTTTCCTCTCTGCAAGTGTATCAGTGATTCTATCCAAGTTTATTTTCCTTGCCCTTTTATTTTCTATTTGTCATGGTAACCAGGGATGGGCTGGCAGCCTAAGGCCTGGGGGACAATACTAGTCAAGTAGCCCATCGCGCATTCACATCAGCCCACAATCCATGGCCATCTTCAACGCATATTGATGTAATGTGATGGGATTGGGAGTACATCAGTACACTTAAAATAAAAAGTCATCATACTCGGGACGCCTGAACTGAAGCCACAATTTCGTTGACCCCCCCATGGTTATTTTTGCCTAGCCAGAACCATGTGTATTTATGCCCCCAGCTTCCCTCTGTGTTTCTCGCACTCCCAGAGTAACTTTTCTTGTACCGCACCGGGGAAGCAGGAATGAAGCGGGGTCATGTGACATAAGTTGTCGTGACTCGGCTGGTCCTGCTTACCCTGGGTGGAAAAAGAGACGTGTGCGCGAGCAATGCGCAGGTAAGCAGCAGGGCCCCTGTGTAAGTAATCGCCCAGGCCCCTTAGAGTGGCAAGCACCGTTGCAGTTGCCACTCCCGATTGAGGTTGCTGTGGGCTTTTGGCCTTCAATAAAGACGGCCCTGGCACTTCAGTGCACGGCCGTTTAGTTTAGATTTAGGGCAGCCCAGCCCGCCCTTGACAGTAACTGATATGTTGGGATTTGGGTTTCTGTAAGGTGAGATATCCAATTTTACAATGTAAGGTCATTTGCATAGTAATGCACTACAAAGGGTTTTGGAACTAAGGCTCCAACAGAGGTGGGATGCCCCACAGGGGGTCAGATAACTGAAGCCGATGTATTTTAACATAGCTGTGTGTGTTTTTGCATAGACTGTCTATCTCCTCCATAATTGGGTCAAACAGGAAATCTCTGGAAAAAGGGGTCGGGTGAACCACTTTCTGGGAGGTACAAGGAATTCTGGAATTACTTGTTAGGGGCTGCAAAGAAGAGTCTAAGAAAGGAAAGCGTGGCGAACAGAAGTCCCGGATCAGGAGACTCAGAATGAAGCTGCACATGATGACGTCTGGGAGAAGCCTGTGAGCTGAGTGAGATTTCCCAAGAATGTTTAAGTATGCCCTTTGTTTTGTATTATTATCAAATGTTTTCTGTATGCTATATGTTTTATCACCTGTAACAGTGACCTAATTCAATATCAATATACATTTTTCTATACACTTGTATTTGTGCTTTATTCGTCACACTTTCCCTAAAAGAATAACCCTGTAAGAGGGTGATAATTTCTTACAACATGTAAAGTCTTTGAAGGCTTTCTTAGCCAATTGTACTGTGTAGATAATTGTAAAGGGAACTAGGGGATCTAGCGGGAAGTCCCTGGCCATTTCAGCCACCTTCCTCATAACACAAGCCGGCTAAAAGATGAGTAGTGTGACAGGCCGCCTTATACATCGGCTGGGTACACCCGTCATTTCTCCGTTGCTTCCTCCCGGGACCGCAAGGGTTAACCGCTTCCAGCGCCAGACGATACTGCGAGGAAGGGATCAGGAACAGGTCCGGTGTCCTTGATGTCTTAGCACCACAGCTCGCCGAGGCGTAGCCAAATGCAGTGCAGCAATTGTCCTGAAAAGGAAAATGAGTGATATAGCGAGTCCCTGAAGCAACAGACAAGACTAATATCAAGGGAAAGAACACACACACTTTATTGGAAAAACACACAGTCATATATACAGTTCAACAGGGACAATGGCCATAAATCACGTCCACATATCCCTGCCCAGGCAGTCCGGTTCCATACTCAGGCTACCAAGCCCTGCAATGTCCCCTGAACCCAAAACCGGGGTTTTCGGGGTGATCCCCGCGGCAGTCCTGAGAGTATTCTGTCCAAAAAGTGACATGAAACGCTGTGGGGACCCTGAGCGGCAGCAGTTCTAAGTTTCCCCAGGACGGACAGCGAAGCGAGATAGCCGGGCGTGCATTCCGTAAACACGCCGTCTGACCCCCTGCTCTTCTGGAAGTCCTGTCGGCCAGGAATCTAAAGGCGGCTCCCTCTCTGAGCCACCCCTGGTCCGCACCCCACTACCCGTGGGCCAACTCCACAAAATAGCGTTCAGCTGGAGTCAATGCTGTCCGGGTTATGAGGGGTTAAAGTCTGTGGGCAGGGCATGTGAAGCACAACTACAATTACAACATACACTAAGAAATACATGGGGGGGGGACAGGAATCACAAACAATAATTACTATAAACAGCACTTATTAACCCAGGGTTGTGACAAGTAGCCTCTCTGGTTCTCCTCTGAGGAAAAAGAGTGTCTCCCAAAGAACCCAACCACAAGCCCAGAGACGACACACCAATCAGAATGCAAGAGACACCTTATTGGGACTGGATGTGGTTTATACCATTTCAGCAGGGCAAAAGGAGTTGATTTAGACAGGAACCAAGAAACGATTAACATAATACCTAAAATTTTAGCAAGGGAATATGCATACAACACCGGAAACCAAACTGTTTGTAATGGGCACGGACTGGTCAGGAACGAAGGCTGAGGATCCACGGTGCAGAACCTAGGCACAAACCAGAGCAGGTGAGAAAACACAGGTGCAGAATCCAAAAACTTAGCCGAGGACAGAGACTGAAGAAGTCTGGATAGCCCAGAGATGAAGCCGAAGTCAGAACCGGAGCAAGCAGGACAACCGTGAAGCGAAGCCGGGATCAAGGATTGGAGAGAACAGGATAACCAAGAGACAAGCCAAAGTCAGAACTGGAGAAACACTGAATCGCATACAGATAATTAATCTCTTTGACAGGCAATGAGTAGTCAGCTAAAGGGTCCTTAAATAGCCCCCGACAGAAACACCCCCCGCCTCCTACTAATTGCAGGTAAAAGTAGAAAATTGCATAATGTCCCTTTAATTTGCGGGCCGTGTATGCGCAGGTCGTAGCGGTCAGCCATCTTTGGTGTGGCTTGCGCATGTGTTGGCCGTGGATTAGTTTGATGTGGTGCGTGCACGCGCGCTGCAGGATGCGGGACACCGGTCGGCCATCACCAGTAAGGTACATCGCTTGCCGTGATTAGCTGGTTGTTGTATACGGGGTAGAGGGGTAGTCTTATACAGCGAGTATAGCCGAAACTCTATATTTTAACTGGAAAAGTCGGGGGTCGTCTTATACGCCAGAATATACGGTAATTGATTTTTTTTTAAATTTCATCTTTATTAAATATTTTTTTATAAGACGAACAATAAAAGACAATATATAGAGAGACAATACTTCACATATATTAGAATATATAAAATATCCAGCATCTCTAATTCTACAAAAATATCAAAGAGAGTAGAATTTGAAACCATCAAGTTTGTGTTACCCACTCACATACACACAATGTTTCCTGGGGGGAGGTCTCGGAGAAGGGGGTTAAGAAATGGGCCACGGAGTCCGCAATGCGGATGGTAATTATCAATACACAAGGATTCTTTAATTGTTTAATCGGTTATCTGAGACCATCAATGCCAGTTCTGGTCCTGTTTCCCTACTTCCTTAAAAAAATATTTTTCTGCAGTACATTGCTGATTTATTTGGACTAATCTCATGCCAGGTTGTGAGATTCAGATTTCTCCAATTTCTAGCTAAGCAAATTTTGAAAGCCAGCAAAATGTTTATCCACAAAAGCTGCTCGTTTCCCTTGATATCAGGAAGATCTATATGAAAGAGAAACCTTTGAGAGGAAAGATCTATGTTAACTCCAAATAACGTCCAAAAAAGATCAGTTATTTTAATTTTAATCTTGGTTAGTGTCACGGACCGGGTTATCAGGTCTGATAGGAGCCCAGGTGCAGGGGATACGAGGGGCTCTGTCTGTACCCCACAATGCAAACAGGCGCAGGAAATAAATCACAGACAGACGATGCTGATAATAGTTGTATTACAGATGATGGTACAACATATAAACAAGGAAAGTCTCTTGGCTGGAAGCCCTCTGGATGGGGCACACACGGCAGGAAGCCGTGGATGCTGACGGAAATGAGCAGCACAGAGTTCAAACAATTCCTAATTGCACAGGGTGGACCTTACAGTTAGACATGTACAATCCCACCATATATATATAAGCCCTCTGGACGGGGCACACACGGCAGGAAGCCCTCTGGATGGGGCACACACAGCAGGGAAGCCCACTTGCAGACCACTTGTGGGTCACTGGCCGTAACTCAGGAACAACACAGGAACCAAAAAGGAACAGATCCGGAACCAAACCAGGCAGTCCTAAAACGTTAACGTCAAGGCCCAGACTCAAGGGCTGGGCAGGTTTATATAGGCTGGCTTGATCAGGTAATAAAGTGCAGCTGGACATGATAATCACTCTGAGTGTTTCAGAGTGACAAGGGTGGCCACTAGTGGATGCTGAAAGAAATGAGCAGCACAGAGTTCAAACAATTCCTAATTGCACAGGGTGGACGTTACATACCCCCACCGCAAGGAGCAGCCTCTGGCTGCTCACAAAACTCTAGCACATAGCGCTTTTTCAAAAACATGCAGATCTTCACAACATATAATATTACCATTAGAAGTCACTACAAGATCTGGTGGCAGTGCCTCTGTTGTGCTGTGTTGGGCTGCCTAGACCCCAGACACCGGATGAACAGGTGCATGAGTACCAGCAAGTGCTTTTCTTGTCCTACTTGTGAATTTCTCAGGGGTTAGGTATTCGCCCTGGGCACGGATTTCCTCCAATCGATGTTGAATAGCACCAAGACAGGGCTGGGATGCAGGTGGAGAAGAGGAACGCTTACTGGACCTTTGGTCACGGAGACGTTGAAGAGGAGCCAGATCAGGAGCCAGATCAGGAGCCAGATCAGGAGCCAGATCAGGCAGTCCTAAGACATTATACGGTAGTGGATGTGTGTGATTCACTCCAGGCTGAAGTCGACTCCCTACGCCTGAAACTGAGTGATTTGGAGGACAGGTCACGCCGCAACAATGTTCGCATTCGTGGGATTTCTGAAGATGTTTTGCCAAGCGACCTACGGGCCTATGTTTCCTCCTTCATGCGTGAGGTGCTAGATCTTCCCGACACGGCTGACATACATATTGACCGTATACATCGCCTGCCGCGCCCTAAATCATTGAAGGGTTCCCCTCCTCGTGATGTTATACTGAGGATACACTACTACGAGCTCATGGAACAGTTCATGTCCAAGGTGAGACTCAACACGGATATGCCTGAGCGGTATCGCCATTTGCAACTTTTTAATGACCTCTCACAATTTACACTGCAGCACAGAAAATCCCTATCTGCGATCACAGCTACATTACGCTTCCACAAAATCTCATACAAGTGGGGCTTTCCTACTCGCCTCCTGATTTCTAGGGACGGTATGACTCACTCGATTCGGTCTCCCAAGGACGGTATGGCCTTATTGGCGGATTGGGGCTTAGATGTACAACCACAGAACCTTCCTTCGGTTCCACCGCCTTCTCACTCTACAGCCTCCTCACCTAAACGATTAGCACGAGAATGGTCCACGGTGTCCACTACACGCTCCGTTCCCTAAGGTGTTTGGGCTCTCGTCTTGTATTCTACTATTGTGTTTGCCGGGTTGCGTTTTTTTTTTTTTTTGACATGCCGGGACCCCTCTTTTGCTGTTTGCCTGGATTGTTTCGGCTGAACCTCCTCGACTGTTTGGCTCCGCCGGTAGATGTCTGCCCACCGCTCTGAGGAAGTGGGAGAGTTTGCCGGGCTGAGAGTGGCCTCATCGCTTCATTCGCGGAGGACGCCGACAGATGAAGACCGAACTTTGGGGGTTTGTTTTCTTTTTTTTTTTTTTTTCTTTTTCGGCTCCCCCGCTTTGCCTATCTTTGTGACTTTCCGGCGTGGGATGTGTCCGTGTCCTGCGGCTGATCAGCGGAGTCTCCATATGGTGTCTCTGCTCCACGGGACTCATTTACGTTGCTGCCGGCAGATACGTGAGATGCTGTAGACGTTGTTAACGTTTTTCATTTCCTTAGTTGCCTACATGTTTTCTTTCTTTTTTACACTACACACTACACATCTCATACACACACTACATGGCTGTTAAGCGAGCCATCTGTATATTCTTCGGTCCCGAGCAGCTTCTTCTTTTTTTTTTTTTGTTTTTGTTTTGTTTTGTTTTGTTTTGTTTCTCATACACATGCACCATGGTTTGTTTATTTCTGATTTCCTTTCATAGTTTTTGTGGTATTAGTGCCGGAGGTCTCCTCTTGCACGCTCTCACACTAGCTCCAGCGTTCGAGCTTCTCTCTTGGGAGCCCTGTTTTCGGTACACAGGGTTCTCTATCTGCCTCCCCCCTTGGGCGGCCTCCTGCTCCCTAGGTCGTGATTTTCGGAACATGTTTCCGTTTGTTCTGTTTATTTAGGTATTATTGTTTTTGTTTTATTTTGGATCAGCTATTGGACGCATATTACACCTACCTTATGTCATATCTTTTTGCGGATTGTGACCCTTCTGATCAATGGAATGTATTCGCATGCATATTTTTCTCAGGCTTCCTGATTTCTTTGTGCATTTTATGTTGTTTCTTGGTAATAACGTTATGTACAGAGACCGGGCGCGATCTTTTTCTCTTGTTGCTCTTCGGCGGTCTTCCCTGGGGGTCTGCGTCATTTTGTTTTCTTTTTGTGTCTTGGCCCTTTTTATTCTGTTTTCAAGTTTTTTCTTGTGTCACCCTGTGTGCAGCCTCTGGTGCTCCCTCCATATCCTCCTAATGGCGGCTATTAATGTAATGTCCCTTAATGTTAATGGGCTCAACACGCCTCACAAACGGCGGCTGTTATACTTGGAGGCCAAAAAAGCTCATGCACACATTTTATGTCTCCAAGAAACGCACTTTAAGCAATCCAAGCCCCCACCATACTTTTCCAAAGATTTCCCGTGGCACTTTCATTCCATGGCCAAGACTTGTACAGCGGGTGTTTCTATTTTTTTGTCAAGACACCTATCGTTTCAACTACTTAGGAAGACGGTCGGCCCCCAGGGGAGATTTCTGATTCTTAATTGCATTATCAATTCACACGAATACACTCTAGTTTCATTTTACACACCTAACACGTCGCAGCTGCACTTTGTGACTAAGCTTTTGTCTAAGATTGATCGCCTGAAAAAAGGCCGCCTGGTTCTGGGTGGTGACCTAAACGCTCTTCTGGATCCTACCTTGGACACTTCCACTACTTTTAGGGGCGGTTATGGTAAACAAGTGAAGTCGTTGGCTACTTCTCTTACTAAGTCCTTACACACCTTTCAGCTTTATGATACATGGCGCTTACGTCACCCCACTGACAGGGACTATTCTTTTTTTCGGCAGTACATAAGTCTTACACTAGAATTGATCATATTTTGGTTGACAAACATACACTCCAACTGGTTCGGGACTGCTCTATTGGTGTTATAGATTGGTCGGATCATGCGCCGGTGTTCCTCTCGCTTAGGGTAGATCATTCTTTTGTTGGCAAGGGGTCTTGGCGCCTGAATAATTCCCTTATTTCTGATGTGGAGGTCCAATCTCAGATACAATCTCATTTGGACCTGTATTTTGCTGAAAACCAATCCCCGCATACCTCCATAGAGACGTTGTGGAATGCCCACAAAGCGGTCATTCGTGGTCGGTTTATTAGTATTGCTTCCCATTTGAAGAAGCAACGGGCCATGGCGGATGATAAGGACTCCTTACTTTTACAGCTTTATGATTTAGAGTCCCTGAACAAACAGAGCCCTTCTGATCAATTGATTGCTGACATTGCTGCTATAAAGCTAAAACTGTCCACGATTCAGGCCGAGCACACGTCTCGCATGCTGCTGCGTTTGCGTCAGCGATTTTACTCTAAGGGTAATAAAGCCGACTCTATGTTTAATTTTTCACCTCCCTTGATCCGTTCGATAATGGCTCTCTACTCTTCTCCCTCGGCTTCGGTCTCCTACTCGGGCTTTCTCTCTTCTCCCTTTATGATTTCTAATGGGACGCGCCAGGGCTGTCCGCTCTCCCCGCTATTGTATACGCTGGCCTTGGAACCCCTGGCTCAACACATTCGCTCCGATCCTAGGATTAAGGGTTTTCCCTCTAAACTCAGGGCAGACGTTACGCTGGGGTTGTTTGCTGATGATATTTTAGCTTCGATTACGTCTCCTTCCGCTTCGCTGCCGTCACTACTCCACCATTTCCAGCAATATGCTGCGATTTCCTACCATAAGATCAATGTGCACAAAACTCAAGCAATGTCACTTAACTTACCTGATCAGCTGTCCAGTTCGCTCCGTGCCTCTTATGCTTTTGACTGGAGGAAGGATTACCTTTCTTATCTCGGTGTTAAGTTGCCTCGTAACCTCTCTAAATTGCATGATTTCAATGTTCGTTCCCTTTGGAAGCAAATTCTCACTGATATTCATCGTTGGCGCTCCTTTGATCTCTCTTGGCTGGGCCGCATCTCCTCTGTCAAGATGGTGATTTTGCCGCGGTTGTTGTACACCTTTAGGGCAGTCCCGACCAGTATTCCCCGTTCCTTTTTGTTACACATACAGAGAACACTCACTGATTTTATTCAGGTTAGGGGTAGGTCACGCATCTCCAGGAATGCCTTTTATTCTCCCAGGTTCAAGGGTGGCTTAGGGGCCCCGGATATTCTCGCTTATTACCGTGCCACCATCCTTTCTCAAACGCTTTTATTTCACTATCACGACACTCTTCCTCAATGGGTTAGACAGGAGAATCTTCAGATTCTACCGTACTCGGTCTCCCAATTGTTGTGGCTCCCACCTCGTCTCAGGCCTAGGTTGTCTCCTCTCCCTCCCACCACACTGTGTGCGTTTCAGATATGGGGTGAAGTGGCTAAGCGTAGGCCTTCTTTGCTTCATATTACTAGAGCCACTCCGCTTAGTTCCATGGAACTTCTTGTTCCCAATCTCCGTCTGATGGGTTGGGGAGACAGGTTTCCTCTGCGCGTGGGGGATCTGTTTGATAAGGGGACTCTGCGCTCGTTCTCCGACATTAAGGTTACTTATTCACTGCCCGCCTCTGATTTTTACAAATATTTACAACTTCGCCATTTGTTGCAGTCACGCTCCTCCTTGTTTACGATTAACATTTTCTCTGACGACTCTATAGTACATGCGTGTTGTAAACCTGCCTCGTTTAAGGGGATGATCTCCTTCTGTTATACTTCTCTCCTGCAGTACCGTTGGGAGAACAAACTGCCTCACATGTTGGCGTGGGAAAGAGATTTGCACACCCCCTTTGAGCTTGAGACGTGGCTTTCCTCGGAGGAAGCAATGAGAGGGGTCTCACATTGCCTTAATCATATTGAACTACAAAAGAAATTGGTCTGCAGATGGTATCTTACCCCACAACGCTTAGCTCACATGTTTCCTTCTTGCTCCCCTATGTGTTGGAAGGGCTGTATGGAGGTTGGTTCGGTGGTACATGTGTGGTGGTCATGCCCTCCGATATTCGCTGTATGGGAGAAGTTATTCCATTTATTAGAGTCTGCATTAGGTATTCCTCTCCCCTGTACTCCGCACTTGGCTCTCCTCCACATGTTCCCGGATGATTTCCCCTCGGCCACCCGGAAACTGGTTATTCACTTTTTTTTATCTATGAAGCTATTGATTGCTCGTAATTGGAAATCGCCCTTGGTCCCTCGCCTCCCTGACATTCTCCTCCATCTCGACCGCACACATGTTTTTGAAAGGCTTTCTTTTCAGAATGAGCAGCTGCTCCCTCTATATGATAAAATTTGGGCTCCCTGGTCCCAAATCCGGCTCTCGCCCCTGTGGCACGTGTGATGTGTTGGGAGGTCTAGTTTGGTCGCGTCCGGTCTCTCTCTTATTTTTATTTCCTTTTATAGTTTCTCTCATTGTGATATATAATTTGATGGGGTCCTTCCCTCATGTGTTCTACTAGCGTCCTGGTTGCTCTTGATATGATTTCCTGTCCGTTCTGATCCAAAAGTGTTTTCTTGTTTTCTTTCTTTTTGTGTTAATTTCTGTACTGTTATATTTTCAATGGCGCCTTTCACCTTCTGAGATTTCTGCCATTGTGCAGTTTTACTGTTGTGCAGTTTTACTATGGTGTTAGGCCCTCAGGGCTGTTTTCTATTCAGTGGATTGATAGTTCTTTCCTTTCTACTGGATGTCGCTGTGCTCCATCTATTTTGACCAATTATGTATCTCCACTGTTGTCTGTTGTCTGGTCTTGATGTTATTCATGCCCACTTTGATGTGACACTGTATATTTGTGTGCTGTTCTGCGCCTGTTTTTACAAGTGTTTCCTTTGTCAAAACATCAAAAATACAATAAAAATTTTAAGTTCAAAAAAAAAATAAATATTAATGTTATTCTATTTATATCCCTGTATATCATGCCTTTCTAAGAAAATATCGAGGCCCCTTTTGAAGGTATCTAATGTATTGGATAACACTACTTCCCTTGGAAGTGAATTCCATACCTTAATTGTCCTCACTGTGAAGAATCCCTTCCTTTGTCGTCTATGAAATCTGCGCTCTTCCAGTCTCAGAGGGTGACCTCTTGTTCTTTGTATATTTCTGTTAATGAACAGGTCACTGAAGAGCTCTTTATATTGGCCCTGCATATATTTATATAGTGCTATCATATCCCCTCTGAGACGCCGTTTTTCCAGTGTATATAATTTTAACTTTTTTAGTCTCTCTTCATAAATAGTATCTCCTAATCCCCTTATTAATTTCGTAGCCCTCCTTTGCACTTTTTCCAATTCCATAATGTCCTTTTTGAGGACCGGTGCCCAGAATTGTACCGCATATTCAAGGTGAGGTCTTACCAATGACCCGTAAAGAGGCAAGATGATATCCTCCTCCAAAAACTGTGACATGGCTCTCAATGCAGCTTGGGAGATCATTTATAAATAAATTAAAAAGAAGAGGACCGAGGACAGACCCCTGAGGCACTCCACTTAATACCTGTATACAGGCTGAGAAACATCCATTCACAACCCTCTGCATTCTATCTTTTAGCCAATTTCTGATCCACATACAGACATTTGCCCGTAAGCCTATTTCTGTTAATTTATAGAGTAGCCTTTTATTCGGAACCGTATCAAATGCCTTAGCAAACTCCAGATAAATCACATCTACAGCACGCCCAGGTCTATATTTTTACTAACTTCTTCATAGAATGCTAATAGGTTGGTTTGACAAATCCATGTTGCCTTCTACTAATTGGATTATGGATCAAGATATGATCTTGAATGTCTACCTTTAGCAACCCTTCAAATAATTTTCCCCACTACCGATGTTAAACTTACTGGCTTGTAATTGCCCAGTTGAGATTTTGATCCCTTTTTAAATATGGGCACATCATCTGCCTTGCGCAAATCTAATGGAACTATGCCAGAGCTGAAAGAATCCCTAAAGATTAGTAATAATGGTTGGGCCAGAATTAGGCTTAACTCCTTCAGTACCCTTGGGTGTATACCATCCGGTCCAGGGGCCTTGTCTACCTTAACAGTATTTAATTGCTTGAGCACTTTTTCTTGTGTCAGCCAATCCCATGTTTGTTGCAACGGTTTCTTAAAATTAGCCAGCAGTGTCACGTACCTATACCCCGAAACTTAGAACGCCGCAAATCTCACCCAGAGGATACCAAATGGGAAGGCCCAAATGGAACACCATACTAAGAGGTATTGAGCAGCCAGAAGCAGGGTATAGGCATATAAATAAAGGCACCAGAAGAACTGTAAATATTCATACACGGAGGAGCAATCAGACAAGCCAGGTTCGCACACGAGTAAAATCAGACAAGCCAGGATTCGGTACACGGAGGAGTAAATCAGACAAGCCAGGATTCGTACACGGAGGAGTAAATCAGAGTAGGAGCAAAAAAAAACAAACAGCACTTCAGACTCGAAGAAGTGGTGTGAACTATTGTATTGTATTAATTAAATGCCTGAGTTAATTTCCTTATGTTAACTTTCCTTTTGTATACAAAGTACTTGGTTGTTTGTAGTGTTTTACTCACCCCTCGTTTTCCTATGCCTTGCAAGAGTTTGGTGTGTGTCCATTTCTTGGGAGGGTTGCGGTAGAGTCTTCGGATCTGTCAGCATTGAGCTTAACACTTGGCAGCCTCTGTAAAGGCTATACCTGGAGGCAGAGGGATCAATACATACCTCCCTATCCAGTGGTTAAAGGACTCGATGCCTACCCCAGCTCAGGTCAAACCTGCTACCGTCTACTCACCCTTCAGCCTCGCTCCAGAAGTTTTCCCTACTTAGACCAGCATCCTGGGGGAGATATAGTCACCAACTTGACCCCGGTCTCAGCAACTCTCCTTTCTGGACGATACATCCTGGGGGAGAGGCTGCTCCAGGTATCCGTATCGTCACAGGCATGATCTTGGCATTGAAGGGCTTAACGCGGTGCTGGCCCAGGCAGACTAGCAACAGCAAAAACGAGCCACCACAAGCCCTTGGAACACTCCTAAAGGAGTGATCAAAGAAACTCCTCCCTGCAATCTCCGGTCTACAGGAGATTGTGTCCCAGCTGCCAGAGGCAGCTTCAGGGACAGGGGGAGAGGGTTCTTCGGTCTCCACATGAGTGTGGAGACCAGCCCCCTCCCTTGCTCAATGCCGCGATTGTGTATGAACCCATTGCAGCATTCCAGGGTCGCATCAAAAATAACAGCACTGACCTGAAAGTCCAGAGTACTTCCAGGTCAAATGATGTGAGTTTAATAACTGCTGCAGAACCCAATCTAAGTGGGCTGATTATGATCAGACCACTCCTGGCCAATAGGGGTGATCTGATCATTATGGCAGCCCCTGGATGACCCTGCCCTACAAAGAGAGAGTAATCTAGGGTAATAATTAAAAAGCACAAATTATTAATAAAAAATATACATAATTATTAACTGATCACTTGTCAGTGACATTTTAAGTCACTGATTATTGATCGCTCTGCCTGATCAATGTCTGTGGCCTAAACGTGTCACTTACAAGTAATCTAATAAAAAGGGGGCGTGCCCAGGCTGGGAGAAGACTGGGGGTGTAGCTGCCTGAGCAACCTCCAGTGCAGTTCCGGGGGTGTGGCTTGGTGTGGCTCCTAATTAAAAGGCCTGCTGGTCTGCTGCACTTTACCCTTGTGTGGTCTTCGAGTCTGTAGTGCTGTTATTTGCTCCTACTTTGATTACTCCTCCGTGCACCGAATCCTGGCTTGTCTGATTAACTCCTCTGTGTACCGAACTCTGGCTTGTCTGATTATCTCCTCCGTGCACCGAATCCTGGCTTGTCTGATTAAACCCGTCCGTGTCGACTCCTGGACTTGGCTTGTCTGATTAACTCCTCCGTGTACCGAATCCTGGCTTGATTTCCACACTCCGTTTTGCAGTTCCGGTGCTTCCTTCACTGTCTACGCTACAGCCGTCTACTCCTCAGAGACTGCCTTTATTTATATGCCTATACCCTGCCTTCTGGCTGCTCAATACCTCTTCGGCCTTTGGTGTTCCATTTGGGCCTTCCCATTTGGTATCACTCTGGGTGAAGTTGCGGCGTTCTAAGTTTCGTAGTATAGGTACGTGACATTAGAGTAAATCAGACAAGCCAGGGTTCGGTACACAGAGGAGTTAATCAGACAAGCCAGGATTCGGTACACGGAGGAGTAATCAGAGTAGGAGCAAATAACAGCACTACAGACTCAAAGACCACACAAGGGTAAAGTGCAGCAGATCAGCAGGCCTTTTAATTAGGAGCCACACCAAGCCACACCCCCGGAACTGCACTGGAGGTTGCTCAGGCAGCTACACCCCCAGTCTTCTCCCAGCCTGGGCACGCCCCCTCCTATGACTCACACGCAGGTTGCTAGGAGACATGTGGCTAGAAGCAGCTACACTAGTTTTGCTGCTATGCAGCAAATGCGAGGAACGGCGCCCGGACAAGGCTTCTCCAGGTAGGTAAGTTGTGACAGCATGTTCCAATGTTGAACCCGCAGTGCCAAAGAGACATGCCCTACCCATGCATATGGGGTATTCCTGTACTCGGGGGTGTTTCTAAATACAAATCACAAGTTGTTCAAGTCATTTTATGTACCCTGGAAAAAAAACACTGAAATACTGTGTTTGGATTGAATGGGTTTGTTAAAAATGAAAAAAATACATTTTACTGCAATGTTTAGGACAGACTGGCACTAAAATGGTTAAATAAAGTGTTACAATGCCCCAAGTAAAACACATACTTTTGTTGAGCGTTTTCTCTTTTCTGGACGCACGCTATTAGGGCGTCTTGTTTAGAAACAGTGATGCGCGTCATTAATATTTAACCCTGTAAGTGCCAAAATAAATGAAAATACCAGGCATATGAGGTGTTTCCATAAACAGGACATTTGGAGTATTTTTTTCATTTGCACTGGTTATATGAAGTTTTTATAGGTGAAACTGTGAAAATATTTCCTTTTTTTCCTAATTTCCCCCACATTTTTAGATATTTTTCATACTTCATGATGGTTTATATATATAATTATTATTTAAAACGAAAGCCATACTTGTGCTGGAAAAAAAAATATATGAATTGTGTGGGTGCACTACTTGAGAAGAGAGAATTTACAGTTGAAGAAAGACATAGCAAAAACACAAAAACGGCTTCAGTCTTTTAGCACAACCTTAGTAACAAAACCCGGTCCTGAAGTGGTTAATAAGAGATATTGGCCTATAGTTAACAACCAATGAAGGATCCTTCCCTGGCTTCGGAATAGGCGATATACTTGCCTCTAGCATCTCTGTTGGAGTTAAATGATCTTATTAAGATGGGGGAGTCCAAGATTTGAAAAAATAAAGCTGAAAAGCCATCGGGGCACGGTGCTTTCCCCCGCTTCAATTCACGGATTAATCTCTTGGACTGAAAAAGGTTGATTCAGTTCCACCAACTTCTTCCGAGAGTCTTGGGAGACCTAGTGTCTCTAAAAATAGAATCATATCAGAATATTCCTAAAACTGAACTCATTATCTTGCCTCCCTCCATCTCCACTCCACTACCTGAATTCTCTATCACCATTAACAACAATCTCTCCTACTAACCAGGCCCGATGCCTTGGGGTCATCCTTGACTCTAACCTTTCCTTCATGCCTCACATTCTGTACCTCGCCAGATCCTGCCGCTTGCACCTAAAAAACATCTCTCGTATCCGCCCATTCCTCACCCAAGAATCCACAAAAACTCTGGTTCATTCTCTTATCATTTCCCGTCTAGACTACTGCAACACTCTTCTGGTTGGCATTCCACTGTCTCGACTCTCTCCTCTACAGTCTATCCTAAATGCCGCTGCTAGGCTCATCTTCCTTGCACGTCGCTCCTCTTCTGCTTCCCCCCTCTGTGAAACCCTCCACTGGCTCCCAATTACCTTTAGAATTAAATTTAAAATCCTGTACTGACATATAAGGCCATCCATAATACTGTTCCTCCATACATTTCTGACCTCATTAGCAAATACTCTCCTACTCGATCCCTACGTTCTTCCCATGGGCTCACTTATCGCCTCTTCCTTTTCCCGTCTACAAGATTTCACTCGAGCTGCCCCATATCTCTGGAATCTACTCCCAAGGAACCTTCAGCATTCACCCTCCCTCCTGACATTCAAGAAACATCTCAAAACCCACTTCTTCAGAGAAGCATACCATCTTAGCTGCTAGAACTTCCTTGTCATACAACCACCACGCTATTTCTCACCCTTTCTCTGTGCCTTAAGTTTGTCACCCCATTTCCTCAAGATTGTAAGCTTGTGAGCAGGGCTCTCTCCACCGATTGTATCTGTTTGTCTTAGTCTGTCAATTCTTGTCTTGTCATATCCCTTGAATTTATGTATTGTATTAAGCTCTGTGTAAACTGTTGGCACTATATAAATAAAAGATAATAATAATAATGTGGAGGTCGCAGGTTCAGGTAGATTATATAAGGCTTCGTAATATGCTTTTAAGGCATTACCTATCTGCACTGGTGATATACAAGTTCCTCCATTATATAATATTTTCTTAATTCTGAATTGTTGCTTTTGTGCTTTCAGTCTATTAGTGAGATCTTTTCCCACTCTGTTATTATTACAGTACCAATTCGATTTCAATCTCTCCATAGTTAATTCAGCCTTAGATTTAAGTTTAGTGCACTGGTGCTTTTTAGATAATTGATTGTGAATTGTTTATGTGACAAATGCTATTAATAAAACAAAGAGCCACTAAACATTTTTATAAATCTACTTCTTGAAATCAAGGTGAAAACTGCAAAAAACAATTTGACTCAAATTAGTATATGCCGTTTTCACCTTTTTTCAAAAAGTATTTTTTTTTTTTACAAATCTATGATGCCTCCTTTGATGTTTTGCATTTGTCACATTAAAAAAATCTCAAGCAAACATCTAAAAAGCACCAGTGCATACTTTTAATTACCATTAATTAATCCCATTAATCAGAGGCGTATCTACTGAAAATAGCGCCTATAGCAAGCATTGAAATTGCGCCCCTGTCCAAATATCTAAAACCCATTTACTAGCCCCTGCTGCCCATATATATATATATATATATATATATATATATAATATATAGTTCCTGCTGCCGATAGGCAGGTATAGATCAACACACAAACCCAGATCAATTGAAATTAATTTGGTGATCTCAGCACTGAAGGTATATATAAAATAAACAGAATCAGACATACAAAGCCTGTATTTGCAGTATACTATAATATATGAAACGTAGCATCGCAGGTATAGATCAAATAAATACATGGAAACAGCATTGCAAGTATTAATCAACTGAATAAGACATATTAACCCTGTATTTGCAGGTACACATAAATAATGTATGGAAACATAGCATAGCAGATATGGATCTACAGAATAACACAAAAACCCAGCTTTGCAGGTAAAGATCAATTGGAATTCACATAAAAACACGGCATTAAAGGTATATTTAAAAACCCCTAAATTACAGGCATAGATCACAGGTTGCACACCTCAAAATCAGCTCTGGCGTCCTCACTGCCCACATAGAACCTGACCAGCACCCAGATAACACACATAAGATTTGACAGCCTGATCTCCCGTGCAGCAGCACGTACCGGTACATCCATAGGGGTTTCTTAAGAGGCATTTTTTGGACGTCCCAGTAAGTCCATAGGGGATTGAAAGGTGTTGTGTTTTCTATGGTTCTTGCAGAATAATTAATGCTGACACTCACTCACAGATGAACAGCTTATTCTTTAATCAGTAACAACATCACTGGTAGAGTCCTTGCTCAACTAACATCAACATGTGCTCACATAAAACCTCCCCTACTCAGGGAATCCCCTGCCTATTAAAGTAACACAGTCCTTTAATATGCACATATCACTACACCTTCCTCTCTTAAGAAAATGACATGCTAAAGAAAAACATGTTATAACCAAACATTTATCTATCTAACAAGTACGTATGCATACTGTCTCACTTGTTAGATATAGATATATTAACATGACTTTATCCGTCTTTCAGGACTTTTCCTTCGACGTGTAGACCGTCTAACAACCTGATCAGTCTCTGATTCAGTCTCCGTGTTGCAATATAGTACTCCATCCGATTCAGTGTTGGAACATTTCTGCTCTGGTTCTTTTAAAATGTCTCTTCTATTTCTTCGAATAATCCTTCCCTCCTGTCCGAATCATGTAAGATCTAGGTTGCACTTGTTCATCTATGGAACCTTTCTGTGTCCACGTATTGTCCTTGTCCTTAATCCTCACATTTTCTCCCTTATGCAGCTCAGGTAAAGATTTAACTCTTGAGTCGAAATAGACTTTCTGTTTCTCCTTCTGATTCTCTTTAAACTGCTTTACCTGTGCATCAGTCCTTGTTGCAAGCAGGTCATCCTTCATAGGTAGATTAGTACGCAGGCGTCTTCCCATAAGAAGTTGTGCAGGCGAGTAACCACATGCTAGTGGCGTACTGCGATATGCAAGCAGCGCTTTATAAAACTCACTTTTGCTATCTTCAGATTTCTGCATTAGTTTTTTGACAATTCCAACAGATTTTTCAATTAGTCCATTGGACTGTGGAAAATATGGGCTTGATGTAGTATGTACAAATTCCCATTCTTTAGCAAACTGTGTGAATCGGGCATTGGCAAATTGTGGGCCATTGTCAGTAAACACTTCTTGAGGAATTCCATGTCTAGCAAAGACTGACTTTATGCATCGAATCACATTCTCAGCCGAAGTTGATCTCAATCCACATACTTCTGGATACAAGGAATGGTAATCAGTGATAATGACAAAATCTGTGTTGTTACATGTAAACAAGTCAACACCAACCTTTTGATATGGCCTTTCTGGAACTGGATGTGGCTGCAGTGGTTCTTTTGCATTGCACACGTGGTACTTTAAGCATGTATCACAGGAGGACACTATATCAGAAATGTCTTGGTTCATTTGTGGCCAGAACATTACTTCTCTTGCTCGTTTCCTGCATTTTTCAATGCCTAATTGGCCTTCATGGATTTTCTCCAGCATTAGCTTGCGGAGACTATGAGGAATCACAATCTTACTGCCTTTAAAGATGATTCCATTTACGACAGTCAGTTCAGCTCTGCAGTTCCAGTATTCTGGGACTCCAACTATGCAACTCTGTTTGACATCAGTCCATCCGATTTGAATAGCACGTTTAACTCTATCCAAAGTAGAATCTTTCTCTGTTTCTTGACGGATCATCTGCATCTTTGCATCTGTAATAGGCATAGCTGAGGTGACCATATCCACGTAAGCTTGAATTTCTTCAGCTACTTTGTCATCTTGACCAGCTGTTTCATCCACTGCTCTGGACAATGCATCAGCCGTATATATCATTTTCCCTGGTGTGTGTCACCTTTAGGGTATAAGGTTGCAATTTGATCATCATTCTTTGAATCCTTAGAGGACAGTCATTGAGAGATTTTGTGAACAATGCTATCAATGGTTTGTGATCAGTTTCCACATTTACCAATTGTCCTGAAATAAATTGATGAATCTGTTACATGCAAACAAGATACTAAGAAGTTCTTTCTCTATCTGAGCATATCTAGTTTCAGCACCAGACATGGAGCGGGAAGCATATGCTACTGGTTGCCAGGTACTATCATGGTCTTGTAGTAGAACTGCTCCTATTCCATTTTGTGATGCATCAGACGATATTTTAATAGCTTTAGCAGGATCATAAAACTTTAACACCGGTTCATGCGTAAGCACTTCCTTTAAGTGTTGCCACGCTGTTTCTTGCTCATGATTCCAGTTCCATGCATTCTTCTTTTCTAGTAACCATCTCAGCGGTGCTATTTTCTCTGACAGGTTGGGTATAAACATTCCCATGTAGTTTACCATACCTAGAAACCTTTGCACATCTTTTACGTTTTGCGGTTTCTTCATGTATTTTATTGCCGATATCTTCATGGGATCAGGCCTTACACCTTGATCACTGATGATGTCTCCAACAAACTTCAGCTCTTTTAGTCCTAATTGGCATTTTTCTTCGTTTAGCTTCAAGTTGGCTTGTCGAGTAGCTTCTAGAACTTTCCTGAGACGAGAATCATGTTCTTCCTTAGTAGTTCCCCATATGATAATATCATCCATGGATGTGTCCACACCTTCAATGTGCTCCTATAGCCTGTGAATAGTTTTGTGATATACTTCTGGGGCAGATGCAATACCAAATGGTAATCTCAGAAATCTGTGTCTGGCATATGGTGAGTTGAACGTACACAACTTTGAACTGTCTTCATCCAACTTCAATTGCCAAAATTCAAAGGAAGCATCTAATTTACTGAAATATTTAGCATTCGCAAATTGCGACATGATCTCTTCGGGAGTAGGTAACTTAAAATGTTCTCTTTTTATGGCTTTATTTAAATCGCGAGGATCCAGGCAAATACGTAATTTTCCATTTTTCTTATCTACTATTGCTAGGGAATTTACCCATTCAGTTGGTTCGTCTATTTTTGCAATGACTCCCATGCTTTCCATTCTATCAAGCTCTGCTTTGAGTTGGTCTTGAAGTGCAAATGGCACTTTTCTGAAAGGATGTACCACTGGCGGTACCGTTTTGTCTATCCTGATGGTGTGTTCACCTAGCAGACAACCAAGCCCATTAAATAAATCACTGTATTCTTCCAATAAGCCTTCATATTCTGGATCACTTCCAGTTTCCAGCACAAGTACTCTTTTCACTAGATTCAGTCTTTCACAAGATGATAAACCTAATATTGCTTGAACATTTTTTGGAACCACAAGATAGAGTGTGTACTTTAGTTTGATATGTCACTTTTGTTAAACATCTGCCTTTCACAGGTATATTTGCACCAGAGTATCCTGTAACTCTGATATTAGTCTCCTGTAGTGTTGGTTTTGGCTTCATCAGATTAAACACAGACTCTGATATGACATTAATTTGAGCTCCTGTATCTAATTTAAATGGCATCTTTATATTTTGTACCTGCAGTGTATGGATCCAGTCCTCTGTTTGTTTCTCATTCTGCAGCAGTGTGTCTACATAGAATTCCTCTACAGAATTTTCATTCAGTGTGTGAACTGCACTTTTGCAGCAGCGTGCAAAATTATTTAATTTACCACATATGCGGGACATTTTCTCTGTTCATGTTCAGTACCACATCTATTACAAAGCTTTTGCTGCTTATCTATATTCACTCTGCTTCCTTTTCTGTTTTGCATCTTTTTATTCTCCATTTTACTTTTTTGCTCACTCCTCGGTTGATCTACAGTGCATGTTTCAGTAACTAACTCTTTAGCCTGTGATTTAACTGTTTCAGCTGCTCTACACAATGCTAAGGCCTTGTCCAGATTCAGGCCTTGCTCTCTTAGTAGCCTCTCAGTCCATTATCTGGTATCCCACAAACAATTCTGTCTTTTATTAAAGAATCTGTTAATTCTCCAAACTCACATGTTTTGCTGCGATTTCTCAGCTCATTTACATACTGATCAATCATTTCTCCTGGCTTCTGCATGCATGTAAAAAATCTGTGCCTTTCATATGTGACATTCCTTTTAGGTATGCAATATTCTTGAAATGTATCCATTATTGGGATTAATTTTAGATTATCTCCTTCTGGAAACACAAAGTTATTGTACACTTCCAGTGCTTCTTCACCCACTACATGCTGAAAAAATGAGGATTTCATTTTCTCACTTTTTCTGTCAGCATCAATTGCAGAGAGATATAATTCAAATCTCTTCCAATTTGCAGCAACATTCCCAGTTAACTGAAGTTTTGGTGGTGGTTGCAGAGCTTCCATGTTTTCCTACCTTGCTTGTTGCAGATTTTTTATTCAGCTCTCAGCAAGATGGCAGCTTGTTGGAACACTCTTTAGCAGACTTTCAGACACCAAACTCTCCCTTCAATCCTGTACTTCTGACACCATGTTGTGTTTTCTATGGCTCTTGCAGAATAATTAATGCTGACACTCACTTCAGATGAACAGCTTATTCTTTAATCAGTAACAACATCACTGGTAGAGTCCTTGCTCAACTAACATCAACATGTGCTCACATAAACCCCCCTACTCAGGGGATCCCCTGCCTATTAAAGTAACACAGTCCTTTAATATGCACATATCACTACAAAAGGGTTACTATCAACCATAATATTAGTTGTGGTTGTGGCCTGGTTTATGCAAAACTATGCTAATATTTAATACGCAATTTAGACAAAACATCTAACAATACAATAATAAATTTGATTCAAGAATACAGTTAAATTACGTAAAGACAAATACCAAGAGATGTTATGATATATAATGATATACTTTATTAATACCTCTGCGGTAAAAACAATATATTGAAAAATGTTACCATAACGGTTACAGGCAGGCAACAATTATATTCTAATAACATTGTAATAACATATGTACTTAACTTCAGAGAGTATCAGCATATGAAATGACTCCCTTGGTGTTCAGTTTCCAAAATGGCTCTAGATACCAGGTTCATATAAAAGACTCTTTCAGTAGTTATTTTCTAATTGATAGTTACAATACTAGGCACTAAACTAATCCTAGCTTCTTGGCACTTAACTAGCCCAAGATGGAAGAGCAGCTTTCTATTTCATACTTTTTCTCTGGCAGACTTTCACAGCTCCCTTATCTTCTGCCATGCTGCTTCCTTCTCCCCCTTCCAGTCTCTTCTGCTCCTCCCCCTTCTTCCTGGAGTTCCTGGTATCCCATTTTTCCTGGTATAGCCCACATGGCTTTTCATGTAGGTAGCCATTATCTATGGTCTTAGATAAACAATAGATGTACACATCATCACTCACTCTCTAGTGGTACCTGGTGGTAGAGGTAATGCACTTCTAAACAATAGAACTAATTGGTATTGTAATGTATGCCACAGGGGGGTGGTTTATCCAAAGCGAGATACAGATATTGCGTCTGTGACGTGAATCACTAATAATGGACGACGCAATCCATGTCCACTATGCAATGATACATAAATGTATCTCTCCAGAAAACAATCCCCCCATTATGGCACTCATTTCACAGATATCTTGTACATACAAACATATAAAAAACACAACAGTTATAATAACTCTAAATGTTATTCCCAAAAGATTGTCCAACTGAATCTTTCCCTCATGTGACACTTCTCTTGATCTTGATCGATCTTGATCCTGTCAAGACAGTAATTCCAATAAAATCCCTGGAAGTGGAACTCCATGCTCCATGCTCTCAGGATCTCTTAAAAAGGACACCAAGGACACCAATCTGCTAGAGAGAAAATAAGACACGGTGAAGCATCATCCTTATCATTGCACTACAAATCATGTACAACAGTACATTTGCTGCCTTCCTGTCTAAAGCCTAGTAACCTCCATTAATATCATCTTCCTATAATAGTATTATCCCTCGGTCATCCTTATACTACCAGGGCTGATTTGGATATCCAAGCGGATTTTTAATCCAATTCAGTTCCCGGGATTCTGAAAACAATACAACCCCCTTCTACAAAGCAAACATCAATGTTTCATTTCTTTACATCAATCCCTCATGTTTCTTACCCTGACATCCTCTTCAACCCAAATTCCCACACTATAGTGTTTTGTGGTCAGTACTTTACTAAAGAATAATGGTTGCAAACCCATTCCCACTGTCAATCTATCACTACTGGGGACAGTACTCGAATGAGCTCTCCTAAAAACTCTTTGCACCACTCTACCATCCTAGTAGCTTTAGGTGGTAGGCAAGGGATCCACTATATATGCTTACCATATATTCCGGCGTATAAGACGACTGGGCGTATAAGACGACCCCCAACTTTTACAGTCCAAATATAGAGTTTGGACTACACTCGCCGTATAAGACTACCCCTCTACCCAGCGTACAACAACCAGCCAGTCACGGCAAGCGATGTACCTTACCGGTGATTTGCTGGTTGTTATACAGACATATACATACATACACTCCCCTTACACACACACACACATATAATATATATATCTGT
>VKOC01014813.1:0-76037 GCA_009364415.1 Spea multiplicata
GGGAGACCCCCCTCCACCGCAAGGCCGCTTCCGCTCCCTTCCTCTGAAGTACCGCGCAGGAGAGGCAGACCTCCTGGTACACGGCGTCCTGCTGCTGCGCATGCGCGATCTCTAGTGGCGAACTCGCATACTAGAGGAATTTATGAAGGGAGATTACGCCATCCACAAGATGGCCGCGAGTCACAGACACCGGAAGTGATGTCATGAGGGGCTGATGGGAGATTCAGACTTCCTCCGCGGTGCTCCATTTAAACCCCTCAGACATGTTACACCTTGCCTTCTGATGGTCGTCTATGCCTTGTGCTAGCACCCAGATAGCGTTTTGGTTCCTGTATTCTCGTGTATGATCCCGGCTTGTCTGACTTCGTTGTGTTCCTGATTCCTGACCTCGGCTACGTTTACGTTTATCCTGTTTTCCTGAATCCTGACCTCGGCTCCGTTATATGACTATCCTGCTCTCCGGAAACCTGACCTCGGCTTGTTTGACCTGTTCTGTCCTGGAGTCCTACCTGACCACGGTGTCTCCTAACTACTTGTACGTGACAATTTACATTGTAATTTCCATGATGCATAACTTGTTCTGCCTTAAAGGAAATCCTGAAAATAATAAATAAAATAAGATGGCATGTATGAACAGAATGGGGGGAACCTACCCTCAGGTGGCAAAAAACAGGGCCTCAATTATAAGGTTTTAAAATTATATTTCTTTCCTACCTAAATTGGATGAGAATTACCTAAACTGGTAATAAGAAGGCATCCTGAATGTCACCATGCATCCACAGGAGAATTTGTAGCCAACAATGGTGAATCGTCCAAATGATGTCTCGTATATGACTTTACTATTTCTCATTTTGACTCATCAATCTAGGGCACCTGCTGCCATTTTTTTGCACCTTGTTTCCATGTCAGAGGTATGGCTTTTTGGCAGAAACTCTTCTATTAAAACCCACTTCTGACCACTTGGTCACACCAAATGTTGATTTTATTTAGATTTTTCTTCTATTCACATTTTGTTAAATTATAAAAATAAGCAAAAAATGTTTTTTTTTATCATTCTCATTTCTTACTGCGTTTTTTCACACCTGCCTAAAACTTTTGCACAATACTGTATATTCTTCAGAGTTGATTGCCTCTTTTATATTGATTGGAATTTAAGTTTGTGTAACAAAGTTGTGTGTGTGTTGTGTGGTGTTATTATATATATTTATATATATATATATATATACACACCGTTATCATAAATATTCTGTTAAAGTTGTCTTTTGTGCATTTAAGATCTCAGGATATTACATACTATATTGACCAGAGGCAGACAAGGGGTTCAGGATTGTTGACTGACACAGCAGTTGCTTTAACTCGGATTTTGTTTCATTCAACAAGTTAAGTTTTGAGTGCTGAAAGGTGTTCCATTGACTGGAGGACATCGTCAGGAGCCAGTAAAGAACAGAACATACTGGGTGCATCAGTGGCCTATATTTTATAAATATAATCACAGGTAATGTCATCTAGTTGGCACAATAATAGCATTGCTGAGGTCAGATCCTAAAATGAATCACACAAACAACTTTTATACGATGCCATAGAACCCTTATGTACATAGCAAATGGAGCCGACTTTAGGACTATTACGTAATGGGGTGTTACAGCGTGTGCTCTTTACCCTTTTGAGATTGCTACTCATGATCTTTCTAAAACAAATGGCTATACAACAGGAGTTCTGCAATATTTTACCATAATCACCCCACGCTTACAGGAGACCTTTCCCAATTCTGATGCCTTGGTTTACCAATCCAGGCTGAGAGAGATTTTCCCAACCAGTTAAAATGCATACACCATTTACAAGCGTTACCACAGGGCAAATGGGGGATTTGCCCAGGACTCTCCGGGGGGCTCAGAATGCTAGCATTCTACTAGTTGCCACCAAGGGTAGTAGATAAAAAGCAGAGGAAGTAGACTCGTAGATAGACTTTAGGCATCAAAACAGGTTATGATGTTTATTCCAATATAATGGGCCTTAAACAATTGACCTAAAGCCCATTGTGAATGGCCAAATTGTATTAATTTAGAAAGTTACTAAGACATGGATGTGTTTTAGCTGCAAATATCCCATGCATGATTGTAGCAGTTTAATCTATTGGCTCAATCAAACTCCAGCTATATAACAGGAGTAGGTGTTTCATCTGAAATGTAATGCAAGCCCTTTTCCGCCTTTACGATTTGGCCTTAAAATAGTAAGAAGTCAATCTGTGTTTGTGTCAGACCCTAGCTCTGTACAACATCTATTGCCTCTTCGGACTGCTAGCTCTTTAGTCTCCACTTAATAGTATTGATTATAGATAAAATCAATAATAATAATAATAGATTTAAACTGCTTACTGATGCACTACACTCATTTTGTCACTTAAAGTGAATCTTTGTAGTATTTAGTAAACAAAATCTGTCCTTTGTCGTAAAAAGCACAGAAGGTTTGCACCTCCCTCTTAAATACATTTCATACAGATGAACTTTCCAAAAAGGCCACTCTGAGACCTTTAACAATTTTAACCTTTAACTAGCTTGTAGTAACCGGCTGTTTCCTGGAGGTTTGTTGGTAGGTGACAAATCCAACAATCAAATAAGACTAAAAGCTCAATTATGTAAAAACAAGTAGAAAACAGCATGACCCTGTTATTTGGCTTTAGTGCTGAGTGACAGAACGTGAAGTCGTTTCTTGGCTCCCGACATCAACTGCTGTCACACCGTGCTAGGGAGTGCAGAAGCAGAGGTCTGAAGGGACTTACCTTGTGCTCCATTAATTTTGGGGGGGTTAAAAGGAGATCTCCCCAACTGGCCCTGCTGCTTTGGCAGCGTGCGGCCTAGGTGGTACTATGACCCCCCACACCCACCTTAGCCCGGCCCTGCCGACACCAGCAACTGGGACACTGAAAGTACCAAGACAGTTGTCAACTATACAATGTCTGGAAGGCCCATTTACAAAAAAGGCAGTATGAAGGAGTCGGGCAACTACAGGCCAGTTAGTCTTACATCTGTAGTGGGGAAATTAATGGAAACAATGTTAAAGGAAAGGATTGTTGAACATCTGAAGTCACATGGGTTTCAAGATCAAAAACAACATGGGTTTTCCTCAGGAAGATCTTGCCAAACAAATCTTATTGATTTTTTTGATTGGGTGACTAAAGTAATTGATCAAGGTGGTGCAGTAGACATTGCGTATCTGGATTTTAGTAAGGCCTTTGACACTGTCCCACATAGAAGACTTATAAATAAACTGCAATCTCTGGGTTTAGATCCAAATGTTGTTGAATGGATTAAGGAGTGGCTGAGTGACGGACAACAGAGGGTTGTAGTCAATGGCGTATATTCAGAACAAGGTCTTGTTACCAGTGGGATACCTCAGGGATCTGTACTTGGACCCATTCTCTAATATTTTCATTAGTGATATTGCAGATGGTGTTGATGGAAAGGTATGTTTATTTGCTGACGACACAAAAATTTGCAACAGGGTTGATGTTCCTGGAGGAAGAAGCCAAATGGCAAACGATCTAGGTAAGCTGGAAAAATGGGCAGAGCTGTGGCAATTGGCATTTAACGTGGATAAATGCAAAGTAATGCACCTGGGGCATAAAAACCCAAGGGCAGAGTATAGAATATTTGGTACTGTCCTAACCTCAACATGTGAGGAAAGGGATTTAGGGGTAATTATTTCTGAGGATTTAAAGGTAGGTAGACAATGCAGTAGAGCAGCAGGTAATGCAAGCAGAATGCTTGGTTGTATAGCGAGAGGTATTAGCAGTAGAAAGAGGGAAGTGCTCATGCCGTTGCACAGATCACTGGTGAGATCTCACTTGGAGTATTGTGTACAGTACTGGAGACCGGATCTCCAGAAGGATATAGAAATGTTGGAGAAAGTGCAGAGAAGGGCTACTAGAATGGTTTATGGATTACAAGATAAACCTTACCAGGACAGGTTAAAGGATCTTAACCTATATAGCCTGGAAGAAAGACGGGACAGGGGGGATATGATAGAAACATTTAAATACTTAAAGGGAATCAACAAGGTAAAGGAAGATAGTTTATTTAAAAGGAGAAATACTACCACAACAAGAGGACACAAGCATAAACTAGAGGGGCAAAGGTTTAATGGTAACATCAGAAAATATTACTTTACGGAAAGGGTAGTGGACGCATGGAATAGCCTTCCAGCAGAAGTGGTAGATGTTAATACAGTAAAGGCATTTAAGCAAGCATGGGATAGGCATAAGGCCAACCTAGATATAGGATAAGGGCAGGTACTAAAGGAAAGCACTCAGAGGTTGGGCAGACTGGATGGGTCTACTGGTTCTTATCTGCCGTCACTTTCCATGTTTCTGTTTAACTTACAGGTATTATTTTTAAGATAAATATGAAAAGACACTCACTGAAGCTCCAGACAGAACCACACATCGAAAAGTACAAAACAATTATGCGATTTGCGATTGAAACAAATCACAGCAATATGTATTATTAAACCATTGCTGTAGCATTTAAAAAGTGAACATAACTCTGGGTGATGGCACTGCTTGGGTGCGCTAATGGATCTGTTTTGAGCTTTTACCTTACTAAGTGTTCCTTTTAAGGTTATTGTAGCTTCCTGTCTCTAGACCGCACTGGGAATGATGCTTCCAATTGAATGCAATCTGGCCAAGCTTCAAAATCATAATAAAACTTACCTCATTTAGAGACACCAGAATGTTAAAAATCACTATTTAAAAGGTATTCGAACTTCTGGTAACCCACTATATCTAGATTGTGTGTAGATCAAGGATCACAGTGTGCTGGAGACAAGAAGGTCTGGTTCAAAAGCACACTAAAAGCTCTATGCCACAATATAGGCCTAATTTTGTGTTATCACACATATGGTTTTTAGATACTCAAAGTTTAGGTCTGTACATTTAACACTATTGTTCTGAGAGTAAACTGAGGGCACTATGGTGGGGCTTGCGGTGATGTCCTCTCCACCGATTGGAGGACCGGCAACATGGTCATTTTGGCAGACGTTGTCAGGTTATGTCTGCGGAGATGCAGACAAAGAAAAAAGTTACCAAATTAAGGATGGGACTTTTTAACATAACAGAGAAGGGAAAATATAGAAGATGAAGGTGAATGAAAGATAGAAGAAAGAAGATGTGGAAGAAAATGTGGAAGCAAAGTGCTCTGCAGAGAAAGTTGGGAAACATTTAGAGAGAGGGCAAGAGAATAATAAACGAGAATGAGAGTGTGAGAGAGTAAGTGAATGTGGACCCACGTCCAATTTGTGGAGTATCTGGACTCATTTTCGGGGCTTCATACGAGTCGCCAAATTTACATAAATTCTGTAAACTTGCAATACATAATTATATAACGTTATATATATATATATATATATACACACACACACCTACATTGTATCACATCTCCTTAAAGGTCGTAACAAATACAGCTGTGACATGAACGGTCAATTCTAATGGTTTTTTTTCTCAATTTGGAAAAATCTCTTCCTATGTTTGCCAGCAATTGTTTGTTTGTTTGTTGTGCTCCCGTGGATCTTTTATAGGTGATTTAAGAAAATAAGAATACTAAAAAGGTACAAATTCTGAAGGTCACCAGGACACATTGAAAAATCTAAATCTTGTTTTTTGCATGCTTTTTAAACTATTTGTGTACATATCACACGCTTTGTTATTTGTTTTTCAGATGGCTGCTTTTCACATTTAAATCATGTAAAATCAAGTTCTTGACATCCTGTCAATATAAACAGAATCTGGGAAGGAAGACTTCAGCAGCTTCAACACAGAAGTATAATCTAATGACGTATTGACAACATATTCAGCTTCATAGTTTCCCTACAGATTTTCGCTGTTGGAATAAAGAACAATTTGATACAATTCAAATCAATTTAGATAGGGAAGTAGAAACCAGATATTTGCAGGTACTCAAGTACCTCCCAATTGAATTTGTGGCAACCTACATTTCAATAATGCAATATAGTAGATAAAACAAAAATACGTTACTGCTCTTCTGGGAATTTCAAACATCCAATTACAAAGTATAAGGTAATCTGATCTTATAGCTGTTACATCTACATAGTATCAGGACAGGTTAGACGCTGCATTGAGTCAGCAAGTAAAAAAAAAGGTATTAAACTGCTGTAAATGAGGATTCGCTGAAATTGTCCCTAAAAAGCCCATCCATTATTCTATGCTTCTAATACAATAGATGGACAAAGAAAATAAAAATAAAATAATGATTTGTACCTTCCTTAGTAAAGGTAAAACTCTAAAGTATAGGGACATTGAGAAATAGGCAATAAGGGCTTTCTTTGATATAGTAATATATAAATTTGAACAGTAAACTATGACTAGAGATTTGTTAAGTGGCAGAACACCTCTCTCTTTCTGCTACTATCTATACAATACAATCCTCTGGTTGATTGTTTTTTTTGCGATACTTTATTGCATTGCTTACTTTTAGGTCCTCAGAAATAATTATTACCAATTTCCTTTCTTCGGTCGTCTCTGACAGAACAGTGCTCCCTAATGCTATATTCTGATTTGGCCTTTTTATGTCCCAAGTACACTAAACATTTATCAACCTTTTGCCAATATTTTGCCCCAGTATTAATAAGACCTTCTTCTGAATATATACCACTAACTACAACCTTCTGTTTAATATCACTCAACTACTGACTTATCTACTGCACTGCAACAAGACATGATCGTTCATTCAAGTGTTTCAGTACGTGAATACCAACTGCAAGATGTAGTGCAAAGGAATCTCATTCAAAATCAACCCAACCACTATTTTTTCTTGGAACATGACAAAACAAAAAGCAACTAAGCCTAAACGATCTGCGTTCTAAAATTGAAATCCCTACTTTCTAAGCCCAGAGAAATTGATTGACTTTCCTTTACCATTGATTATATATATGTATATTTATATATAATCTTTACAGAAATATTCAGTGAGGTAGATAGTACTTGCCTTTCAAATACAAACATATGTATACTTTGTACAGATCTTAAGATCTAGTGATTTTAGTAAAATCAGTAAAATGAGCATTTACATAGAGGTATATGTGTGTATTTATACACGCACAGCATCAGCGCACACCTAGCAAGACATTTTTAAAAAACATAAATATTAGGGATTCCGTCACACCATATGGCCATACACCGATCAGCCATAACATTATGACTCAAATGTGAATGTGTGCAAAGATATTGTGAACACAAATATCAAACGTGACAAATGTAAATACTTTCTTGGTAAACCGCAGCTTTCCACTGATGCACTTTTCCGAAATGCCAAAAACAGTAGAAACAAAACCGAAAGGGCATGGCGCAGGGACACCAAGACAATAACTAACACATAAGTAGTTTATTAACATTATAACCACCTGCCTTGTATAGGTCCCCCTTTCACCGCCAAAATAGCCCTGACCCATCGAGGCATGAACTCCACTAGACCTCTGAAGTTGTGATGGACTCCACTAGACCTTTGAAGTTGGATGGACTCCACTAGACCTTTGCAGTTGTGATGGACTCCACTAGACCTTTGAAGTTGTGCTGTGGTATCTGGCACCAAGATTTTAGCAGCATGTCCCTTAAGTCCTATGAGCTGCGAGGTGGGGCCTCAATGGATGCATCCTAGTGCCATATGTTCTCCAGGTAAGCGACTCAAACTCACTCATGTAATGTAAAAGAAAACAAGATTCCTCAGACCAGGCCACCTTCTTCCATTGTTCCTTGGTCCAGTTCTTATGCTCACATGCCCATTGTTGGCACTTTTGGCAGTGGACAGGGGTCAGCATGGGTGCTCAATGTGCAACAAAATATGATGCACTCTGTGTTCTTACACCTTTCTATCAGAAGCAGGATTTGACCACATGGGCCAGCCTTTGCCCCTAAAATGCATCAATGAGCCTTGGCCGCCAATGACCCTGTCACCAGTTCACCGCTTTTCCTTCTTTGGATCGCTTTTCCTAGGTACTTCAGACCGGGAACACCCAACAAGAGCTGAATTTTTGAAGATTCTCTGACCCAGCTGCTTTACACTTATTGCTCCAAAAAATGCATTGCCTGAATCTCTATTAAATATCTGTAGAAACAGATTCCAAAATAAAGAAGAACTGCGGCTAGTTCTCTAAGATGTTGGGACAACCTATCTGTTCCTTAAAAATCTGTGTGCATGCGTACCTAGTAGAATCAATACTGTTCGTAAGACAAAGCGTAGTCATACCAAATATTGATTTGGTTTAGATTTTTCTTCTGTTCGCTCACTCTGCATTTTAAGAAACTATAAAAAAGAAACTATTAACGTGTCTAGTTTTGAAAGCATTCTTACTTTACAGCATTTTGTGCACACCCGCCTAAAATGTTTGCCGGTTTTTGTGGCATTTGTGACACGGAAATATATTTTAACATCACAAAGTGAACACACGTCTCCTTTTGGACGGTCCTGGTCTATACCACATACATGCACATTTTTCCTACAAACTATAGTTTAATGTACACGTCGTCCACAACGCGTTCATGTTTTTCATAATAACAAAATCAGTGGTATGGGGCTTGATTGTACCGTGACACGGTAATCCACACACACACACTGGTCATTTTCGTACGGCTACTGAAACTCATACGTTTTGAAGCATGAATATACATAAATCAAGATTTGTTACGTTTCCCCGAGGACTCAGTTATGAACCACAGTCTTATACAATATACATTTAATAATGTCCAAAAAAAAACAATCCAATGTGGATCATCTTCCACTAGTTGGCAATCATAAATTACCAACGGGTCTGGTATTACATTTCATTTACTTTATTTAAGGAATCCTGCTTTGATTTAACAAGTGAAAGGTAGATTCAAAAATATTTAAAACAAAAGTCAAAATATTTCTCTCCGGGGTCGCAGTTTCGCAAAACTCATTTCAATGCAAAGCAAAACACTGAAGCATATAAGATTTTCCACAGGCATTGTCATAAACAAACCATCCCTGAAGCCTTCTTAAATAAACACTGGGTTCATAGCCCTCCCCTGTGTGCTAAAATATTTTGATCTACTGCCCGAAGACGTATCTGCTGGAAATCACACAAAAGGAAGCTGCATTTTGAGTAAATAATGCATGGCTTACATATTCAGCATACGAACGAACGCATTAAACAGATGATTTAAATAAAATACTATAGATCAAAGAAAGATGTTCACTGTACCGAAATTAATTTTTAATAGGAACTGCATATAAGTGCAGATGTTTTAATCAGACGTATTTCGTGTGAACACACATTATTATTATTATTATTAGTGCACGACTTCTGCAGCAGAAGGGAAAGGAGAAGCGGAGAGGGTTGCTGCGCGTTTAAAACATCCTAGGATATGGGAAATAATAGTTTTTCTCACACCTGTCAGATATTGATGAGCGATAAGGGTCCGATCGCCAGCGCCGTCATCTCATCGAATCGCGGGAGCGATCAGCTGCGAATCCACCATGTCCGTCTGTTGACAACTACGAAGCAAAACTTCCGTGTTACAAGCCACGCCCTCCAATCAGATTCAGAGCTCCCACCCTGCGAAGGCTAACGTTGTGGTCGCTGTCCGAGTAGCTTATTTTCAGCACAGAGTGAAAAACATGTCGAATTAGCGTAATTATTGAAAGAGGATGTGTTCGTGTAAATGTTATTTTTAAGCAAGCAAATGTAAATTCTTTAAAGCAGACCAAATTATCGACTGGTCGAAAAAAGCCTCAAGTGTTCTGATTACCGGTATATCAAATGATGTCTATATGATTACATATGTATGTCATATATGATTATAAACATCTTGTGTTTTTGTATAATAATAAGTAGTAAATAATACATGAAAAAGCCACCTATCCCCAAACAAATATAAAATATAATATATATAAATAATAATGTATATATAATATATATATAATATATATATATATAAAAAATGTATATATGTCCAAATTGACAATAGCTTACATACAAAAAATAGACCTTTGTCACCAGAAGCGAAGTATAAGCAGGAGACGCATGACCACCCCATACGGAAAAAAACAAAGTAGCTTTAGCCCGTCACCATAGTAACAAGTGAAACCCATGAGAAAGATATTTATAAGCGCAGCAAAGAAATGCACAAAACTACCAGTGAAGAACCAATAGATTATTCATTGTAAACCCTAAAGATATAAGTACTATTCACTTATAACCCATATCCTAAATTTGGCATCGTACAAATCCCTCTGTGATTTATCCTAATGCTAGGGGAAATCGAAAAAGGTGAGCAGATGTAAAATGCTATGAAAGCGAGCTGCATTAACCAGATCCTAAAAATAAAGCGAACGACAAATGTTCATTAAAGTCTTAATTCCAAAACACTCCTGCTGGAGTAGGAGTTTCGATCGATTACCCCCAGGAGGCAGAGAGGGGATGCGATAAATCAAAACGAAACGTAATTGTGCCAACCGATAGTCCATCTAAAGAAGATGCCTGGCCTCTCATACAGTCACACAATGTCAAATTAGTTTTATCCATGTAAGATCCCGCATGGGCATGTTATCATATGAAAAACAAATTCATTGGTGCATTTAATCCTATGTCTGATACATATCCCTTTCCTTAGTGTGCGATTCTGATGTCATGTGTGAATAGGTCACACCTCATTTATAGCAACTAGGTCTCTGACGCACAGACTTGAACAATGGTTCATCGCAGTGATGAGAATCAGAAAGGACCCTTAAATTTACTCCCCTCTAGTAACAAATGGGGTTCTTTTAAACTTGGGGGTAAGGTCCTGTAACTGCTCATCGTATGCCAGTTTTTACCAAAATTTTACCCCTATGCTGAGATGCGGAATATCCTTGAGGATTTATACTTAGTGGTCTCAAAGCCCGAGTTGTAGCTGATTGCATGGTGTGCCCGTCGTAACCCTGTGTCTTAACGTCTCAGCCATTTCTTTCAGTAATTCTTGACATTGTCTCTTGTCACAATTATTTAAAAAGGGTGAGATTGTTTTCATGGCTGTAGGGTTGAAGCTGGTGGCATGCAAAAGGCTATTACTACCTGTTGGCTTACAAAGCAATTTAAGCCCAAATTCAGTTGAGAATGAAATACCGGTAACTCAATATGTAAAAAAATTGTAGACATGGTAAAACTTAACGGTAAATCTAATTGATTCAGCTTTTGAACCATATTAAGCAACTTGTCTCTGTTTGCTGTCAAAATGAAAAATATGTCACCCACAAACTTGCAATAGAATAGTTGACTATAATTCTGTAAAATGTGTTCTCGTTCGTAAATATACAAGTACATGTTGGTGTAAGGAGGGGCCATGGCTCCCCCCATTGAAGTGCCTGTTTTTTGGTAAAAAATAAGTACTTTTAAGCCTAAAAACAATTGATGTCAATAGTTTAATTTATTTAACCAGTCCATTACTATCCTAATTCTATGCTCATTTTGACCCTCTTTCTTCCATCCATTGATCTTAAATTCCCTATTGAACTTTTTCTACACGTTTATGTTGCATAGTGTAACCTCAAAAGAGCAACGTGGTGGGACAACAGGTGTCCATGGCGGCGCAGTTCCAATTGTTGGCAGCGGCTCCTAGCCATATGCCATTTCCAAAGTAACAAATAGTCATCTACGTGTTCTATGTTATATGTGTAATCTATGGAATTGTGCTGGGTCGCTAGTAGGAATTATTGAAAAGAATCTGACCAGTGTCTAGTGTAGTTGTAGATTTCTATTGGCTGTATGTTGGCAGTCAGGACATTGGGCAGCTGGGGAAATGAGGAAATAGTCCATGCGGGAAAGAGAACCACAAACTCCAAAGACAAATGTAAATTATATCACCCAACATGGATCTAGCTACACCCATTCCTGAAACCATACAGCGGGGGGCTGGCCAGGGTCCATTTTCTCTAGCGCCCATTCTAGAACAGAGGTGAAGTCCCCCCAATGACTAACCTAGCATCAGAGAAATCAGATAGGACTAAGTTTACCGTAAAAGCCAGCATTTGTGACATTAGGAGCATACAAGTTTACTAAAACATAACACTGATCAAAAATTGACACATTTCATACAATAAATCATCCCTCAGGATTCAATACAGTGGAATGGATGTTATATTGTGGTGATTTGTGTAACAGAAAAGCCACACTCCTTGACCTGGAAACATGAGAGGCAATAATACATACAGCTGTTCCTATAGGGAGCTTGTTATTCCAGTTGCCTCAATTTTGCATTTTACCGGGTTGTTCAGTCCCTTGATGTTCCAGGAGAGAGACCGTGTGTTACCTGTCTTGTGTTGGGGCAAAGCTAAAGGTATATACTTTACACTGGGGTTCTCCGTGAAAAATCTATTCACTAAAGTAAACATATGCAACAGAGCTGTGTTTCAGTTCCCTGAATATACTGGTTTTTTTCAAGGGAGCTTCTTCTGCTTTGTATAATACATAGTAAAATCTGTGAGATATTGGCACTCTTTGTCTTATGTATTAGACAGGACCAGCTTTGCCTTTAGTTGCCAGTGTTGGCCTTTCATACTAGAAAGTTCGTCAACTGCCCTGCAAACTCTCCGTAATGAAGAAACCTCAGAAGTGTAAGGGTCTGTTTTTCAAGGTTGTACATTATAGCTCACCTTCATCAACCGGTCGTAGACTATGACTGAAATGAAACTCCAGTGATTTCCATAGTGACTCCATGGAGCTTGATTCAAACTCCATGGAGTTGAGTCAAACAACTCATGGAAAGTATGAGAGGATTTGAGGTTGAGAGATGTTGGTGAGTGTCTCCCTCAAGAAGAGTAGAGTTGACCTGTAACATCTCATTGAAATACACAGCAAAATAATACATTAATTGTTATAACATAAATATACAGACCAATTTATATGAAATTCTACATTTAGCTCTGCATGTGTTTTGTCCAATTATAGCCAGTGTGAATCTACTGCTGTGTTGAGAAATTGTTGACCTGAAAAAGGAAGCCTGTGAAATAACATCACTGAACTTTCATCCTCCTTTCATAGAACAGGGGTCAGCATACCGGAATTTACTTATTTACTTTATCACCCTAAAGCCATAGTTGATCTAATATTACATGGTGCTTCCAGTATGAAGAAAGAGTAGCATAGTAGTGCCATCTATTGGTCTATACGGAGCGTTTGGTACTTCACTTTCCGCAAAAAACATACAAGAATGTAAAATCGGGTATTCAGTAAAGGCATTGAAGTTGCCCAAGTATAACATACTTACAAGACAACCAATTATGTTTTATAATGGATATTTTTTTTTGTCAACCTCTAGTGTATCCGGCCTTATACTTAAATATCCCGCACATTTACAATTTGAACTGACGTGCTACTGCTCCTGACAGTCAAGAATTCATTTTCGTGCCTATTTCCATGCATGGCGTCCATGTAAAATGGACTTCATTTGTGTTTGCAGATGTATTTTTTGAAGTGGAATAAATGCTGATCTCACAGTCAACAGAAAACTGTATCATTCTACTGAGGTTTTATGTTTAAAAGGGAAGTAGGAGTGTACAAATTACACAATATTTCCCTTAACCGAGAAAAACAGGGGAAGTCTATTTGAATCACCAGTGAGAATATGCCTTTAGAACCGACTCACCGACATGTAAATTGTGGCTTTTGCATTTCAATTAATCCTAGTCCCAATGGTGGTGGTGTAATATATTTAAACCAGAATATAAAACTTTTTAAAATATGGAACTGTCTGAGAAGGAACCTATCTGCCCCTGAAAACTACTCCACGAACATGAGTTATACAAAAAGTTATCACTATCCTCTACATATCCCGTCTTCTTTGTAACCAGGTTTGTCCATTTACTTGAAGAATTAAAACTTCACGATTAAGCAATGCATCATATGCCTTACACCAGCTGTGTTTCTGCCTATGGCTATGGGGGTGGAAGGCATCATTTTCCCAATCAATCTGTAAGGGTCCCCTTTGGACCACTGTAGACCCCATGCAGCTGCCTAATCTGCTTCTAACGCAGCTCCACACCAGGATTTGGACATATTTTATATATACTTTCCTCCGAAAACTGAAGCTGCTACCCACCTTCATTATGATAAAGGTGGCAGCGACTGCCAGGGACAGTATGGGTGCCGTGGTTCCCCGGGAAGTGGGCAGGACTGAGGGCATTTTATTTCAACAGTCCCTGCATGCTGGAAAGGTGGCTCTTGGTATAAGAGTGTCTGATTCCTGTGCTATAGCAAACATACAGCGATTGTTCCTGAAAGCTGATCTAACATACTTTAATTAGACAAAATATTACCAAATGCTATGTGCAATAAACTAATGGAGAAGCTGCAACCGAAATATCAGCAGCATTATCTCCTGCCTAAACAGAGCCCTTGCTCAAGCTTAACCACACTACTGGTTAAATGTATGTATTACGAGCTTCTGCTGGTGGCACGTGTGGAAAGAAATCTCCAGTTGACCATAGTAATGTTTTATGTAGGATATGAAGGAAAATAATACATTTAGGGTAAAATACTGTATATTACACCTGTTAAAGAAGTAACAAAAACAGATTGCTAGGAACAGCAATCAGGATTAAAAGCCACTTTCAAGAATTCTTGGTTCATTGACAGAATGCAGAATAGACTAGACAAACAATTCATTTACTGTCTTACCTCTTAAGGATAATTTAAGACATAATACCGTGAACTATGCCATAAAGCCTACTACGCCAACCCATAGCCCATATTTAGGTGCAGCGAAGACTGAAACAACATGGCATGTTCGGATCTCGTTTGATTCAAGACAATTAGTTCTTATTAGACTCGTGCAATCGTATTCAGGAGAACACGACAATGTCAAACCAAATAACTAACAAAGGAATACGGCGGTGGATAAACATGCACAAAGATGCGCACCAGTCATACAAGTCACTGACTCGAGGCTATCGTAAGTCTTCCGTAGTATAGCCAGGGTTAATATGGGAGAAAAAGCTAACGGTTTGAGAAAAATAGGTCCCTAGCATTCTAACCGGAGCTCAATGCCAGCGACCAATATAGTCGCTCTTACGGACCTTTAAATCCTGGCTCTAAAGCTGGGTTTTTTGCTTGGTGATTATCTGCCCTGATGAAGGAGAGGCGCACCAAATATCTTCAAAACAGTAACTTTTTGGACAAGACTACCCTTGCCGCGAGCAGGGAAGAAAAAAAATTATTTGATACCCTGCTGATTTTGTACATTTGCCCACTGACAAAGACATGATCAGACTATAACCTTTTAGTAGGTTTATTTGAACAGTGAGAGAGAACAAAAATAAATCCAGAATAACACATTTCAAATAAATTATAAATTAATTTATAAATAAATTATAAAATTATTCCAGCATGACAATAACCCAAAACACACGGCCAAGGCAACAAAGGAGTGGCTCAAGAAGAAGCACATTAAGGTCCTGGAATGGCCTAGCCAGTCTCCAGACCTTAGTCCCATAGAAAATCTATGGAGGTATCTGAAGGTTTAAGTTGCCAAACATCAGCCTCGAAACCTTAATGACTTGGAGAGGATCTGCAAAGAGGAATGGGACAAAATCCCTCCCGAGATGCGTGCAAACCTGGTGGCCAACTACAAGAAACGTCTGACCAACAAGGGTTTTGCCACCAAGTCATGTTTTACAAAGGGGTCAAATACTTATTTCACTGAGTAAAATGCAAATCAATTTATAACATATTTGAAATGCGTTATTTCAGATTGTTTTGTCGTTATTCTGTCTCTCACTGCCCAAATAAACCTACCATTAAAATTATAGACTGATCATGTCTGTCGGTGGGCAAATGTACAAAATCAGCAGGGGATCAGATTTTTCCTTCACTGTAGATACTTCAATAATACACATTGTGTATGAAAAGGCAATATTTATTTACTGTATTTATTTTTCTGACAACAAATCAATTAAGGAATGAAATTTGATAAAATGCAAAATTACAAAATAAATAAAAAGTTAATGTTACACTGAATGGAATTGTAACAGAAAACATCTTACTACAAATCATCATGTGCAGTGGTCGGTACTGTGATATGCATGTAGTCATAATTTATATTAAAATTAATGTTTTTAATAACACCTGGAAAAAAGGAAACCAAAAAAACTTACATGGCAAGTTAAAAATGGCATAAATAATTTAACATAAAAAAGAGATTGATAAACATGTAAAAATGAATACAAGACCCTTATTATCATATCAGATTATACAGTAAATATTCAATAAAGTGCATCTCTGAAAGACTTGTCAGGCAAAATAGTATATTTTGTCCAATATAAAAAACACTTAACGAGAGGTATCAAGACAACAAAAAAAATAATCATTGCTGTGAAATAGCTTTAAAAAAATCTTTAATCATTCAATACAAAGGATTATAAAGGTGATGGTCACAACAACAAACTTCTGTGACTCGGCAAATCCTCTTGACGTCTTAAAAATATGAATATGTGACTTGCAAATCCTCTGCTTGGTTTCGGTGTGAACCAAACCAGTCAAATCTTTGGAAGTTTTGATGCAGTGATGACAGGATTTGCTTCTTCAAGGTATCTCCTTCCTGCTGTCTTGTAGTCATATGAACAGTTGTGAGTTTCAGCATAGCGATGTGTGGCGCAGAAGTTATTCCCGCATCTACAAAAAAAAAAAAAGAAGTATATTATATTATATATAATTACCGGTAGATATTCTAAAGCTGGGTTGGGCAGAAAGTGGCCACCTCCATCTCCCCATGATGCTCAGCTACCCATAAAATGACCACCTGTACTCATTTTCAAAGATACCAGATATTGTTTTTTTAATTAAAAAACAGCCTATTACAGACCATATTTCTCCCTTTTTATGTTACCCCAGACAAAGATTGGATCACAATAAATAGTCACGAATCTTAAATAATCTACTACACACAAATAGTTACCTGCACTCAAAACTGGTCGCCAATCCAGTTTTCTTTCTACAAAAGAAACAGTGCTTTGTGGTCTTCTTCTTGATGCAAAGAGTCGATTTAACAGGAGGTAAGATATATGGGGCGTCAGCTGTAAAAAACGGTAAAGAATTTACAGTTTAGATTGTAAATAAAGGTGAGCTTTTTCCCCAATGTCCCTGCACTTAGCAAAATTAGAGAGTTCCTAGAAATAGCAGTATCAGGAAAATTATCCACAGTTTAATTGGAATTCTCACCATTTTTGTGTGATTTATATAAAATAAGAAAAGTAAATACAGCTGTGTGTCAACCTTCCTTGCCACCTTGCACACACTGCTAGTTTAACCCCTTAACATCAATATTTACGCAATGAAGTTGAATAAGGCTTCACGTGTGATGCTATCTGTGCTATGTTTAGCTCTTGAAGAGGCCACTGGGCTTATCAAATAGAAGAGGATCATGAGTAGGTCTCAAAATATTACTTGTGAGAGTTCCCCTTTACAGATGACAAAACAAAGCAAAGTATTTTACCTGTGATTTTTCCTGTAGCTGCGTTGTTGATGCTCACTCCAGGAGGACGCTGAAGGAAAAAAAAAATGTCTTTAATAAAGATAACATACCCATTTTTTTAAATCAACCGGTTTCCTATAGAGACAACTAAAAATGAAAGTCTGTAAAATGTGTGTTATATTATCATCGTACCATTGGCAGTAAAAGTGAAATATATAGATCACTGCTTTGATTAATCGGTCTGAATCTAGTAATATACACAACATGCAGGTTTGACAATTTGTAAAAAAAACTAATTTTAGATAACATGCTGTCTCTTGGATAACTATGCAGTATTTCATAGTTCTAAACATAGCATCAGTTTAGCTACTCACCATGAATAAATCTGCATTGTCGTTTAAGGATTCCATCCTTTTAAAGGTCTCTTCTTGAGCATACTGTTGGCTGGTAGAATGAGCAACAGCAGAGGGCTGAAGTGTGTCTGGGTCACTGGAGCGCTGAAAATTGTCCCTACTTGTGCCTCGAGCCAGCGAAGCAAAAAACTCTAAAGAACGGAACAGGCTATGTGATGCAGTAGGTCTTAAGCCGCCAAACTCAAAACATCTGGGCTGATGGTGTGAATCGGAGAAGGCGTTATGGCTTATTTGCGCAGAAAAATGTATGGGTGATACAAGTTTATTCCTTGGAGTACTTAGCTCCCCATCGTTGATCACTCCACTTTGCATTGCTTCAGAGTTTAAAGCTGTGGACAGAGCTTTACGATGAGCCTCTGTGGTAGGAGACTCTTTCTGTCCTTCAGCGCTTCCAAAGTCAGGTTTTGCTTTTCCTAAGTTGTACAAGTCTCCATACTGTTCCGAAGGTCCACCTTCGGTTACCAAAGCAAACGAATCAGCAACTGGTCTGGTCTTTTCTTCAACGTTTATATTTTGATTCAAGATGGTGTCATTCTCGGTTGTCAACATGTCTTTTTTAGGCAAAGGTGAAATAGGAGGCAGAAGAGTATTTTTGCAGGGCCTGGCGCTTTCCAGTTCTACTCTGGAAATTTTGGGTGGTAAACCAAAACTATTAAGTGAGGGAGCCAACACAGAAGCATTCCCGGTGTCATCTTCTGTTAAACAGTCAGAAGTAATGGTTGGTATTGTTCTACTAGCAGCAGTAGCATGGGAACCCTCTGAGGAATGTGGTTTTCCAAGAGGTAAGCAAGACTCTCCAATGTGTGGAAGAACTCGTACTCTAAATTTGTGCCGCACAGTTGTCATGTTGCTTGAGGCACGTGGAACCACAGGAGGCCTTGGCTTTAACTTAAATGTAAAAAAAAAAAAAAAAAAAAAAGTGTAAATTACAAGATAGCGGGACAATATCTAGAGGAGAAAGATGGTTATGATTTTTCCTCAATTCAATACAGGAACAAGTGTTCGACATGGACAATATACTACAAAGCTAGTATTAACAAGTTTAACGAGAGCTTAAACCCCTAAAAATGTATAGTTGCATTTTATTTTTAATAAGTCATTTAGACTATGAGAGATTTTCCAAAATAGCTTTAAAAACCTTTTTATTGAGGTTCATGATCTTCATCTTCGACTTTAATAGCTTCATTTTGTTCATGGTGATTGAATTCTCTTTTAACTGTTGGGCAGATGGACGAGCCTCATCGTCATCTTCAGGGTATAGGTTATAAACCGAACCTCCACTGCAAAGAAGACACAAAAACATTTCCTTTAGTGCTTAAACATTAGCTCATGCAAAATACACTGGTAAACTAATGCTAAAAGTAACAGAGGTGCAAGAATTGAATGAAAATTCATAACCCTCTGCAAATGGAGTCATACAGGATTATTAGCAAGATTATTTACCGATCGACCACTTAATACTTACCTGGGTGATTCAGATAACGGAGTTAGGGTGCCATCACCTCTGTCTACGACACGGAAGAAATTCAACCGATTATCTTCTCTATGAACCAAAAATGCCACCGGCTTATTTGAGGGGCTTTTGGCCCACATCTCCTTCCGTAAGCGATCCATGCGCGCTGACATTTCTCTGATGGAGTCCTCAAGAGGCACTGCATTGAGAAAAACAAGGCTAACGTTAAGATATTACAGTACAAGAAACAAAAATATATCTTAGCAGGGCATGCAAAGGAATTCAAATGCAGTTTTTTTTCCTCCGGACAACTAATTTTACATGTATTTCATTTCAAAAGCAAGGTTTTAAAAGTTACAAACCTCGGCCCTTTATAACCAAACCAACTGATATCATCGCCCTCTCCCATTCACAAAACACAAAGACTACAGCCTCCAAATTCACCTACCTCTCCGAGTAGCCCAAGAGCAGACACCACATAGGACAGAATATAGTATTTATGGAGCATACTCCTAACCATATCTTATTTATAAAAAGTGTTCACTTTGTATTACAAGGGTCACAATATTTCTAAAAAGGTTCATTAAAAAACTTTGTTCTTAAAACACTAGTCAGGTAGTTTGCGGAACACTATGTATGTTTTACATTTATTGCAAAACAGACATTTAGTAGTAATTACATCCCCAATAGTTAGAATGTCGCACAAAGGACAAGAAGGAAGCTGGCTAATATATACTTACAAGAAAAGCCACAAGAAAGTGCTTTATGGGGCTTAAATACGGTAGATTTTAAAAAAATTCCATGAGAAAACAAGCAAAAATTAATCTTGATGGCAATCCAAATTTTCAGTTTCTACCCTTTACAGAGTTCTCATCCTTTTGAGAAAACTGCTCATGCCAAGTATGCTAAAACCCATTTACAAATGTTTTTGAATTTTTAAAACATTTGTCAAAGAAAAAAATGCTTATTTTTTAATTAAACAGGGTTGTCTCTGGTCTGCGTGCTGAAAGTTTACTATTCAAGATACATACAATGACTGTTTCATACCATTGGCTCTCATGTTGAGATGTTCTACACACAGAACAAGATACACGTTACCATCTCCCACTGTTGAATTATTCGAGACTACCTATTATCTCTGCTAATCAGCTGTACCCTGAACTAAACCTGTATAGTCAAAGTTCACAGCAATATGGGACTCCAAATGTCTCACCGCACTGCAACATTGTCATCAGCATCAGAGTCATTTTGTCCTACTTTTGCATGTTTGATATGATTTGCTAGTGTCAGACACTTCATGTATGTTTAAACTGATGGAAGTTTAATATGTGTGTATTTCCACTTCCACTAAACCAAGGTTTAGACATTAATGGCTGTGTGTTGACAGTAAATTTACACTGTTATACAGGCTGTACACTCACTACTTTACACTGTAGCAGAGAGTCATTTCTTCAGTGTTGTCACATGAAAAGATATAATAAATTATTTACAGAAATGTGAAGGGTGTACTCACTTTTGTGAGATACTGTATGTATGTATGTATGTATGTATGTATGTGTAACATTAATACCACTGCTAACCTAAAAAGCAACAATTTTTCTTATATATTTGAAGACATCACAATTTAAATGGTGGCATTAGAAAAAAGAAGGTCTTATTATAGCAGTTCTACACGAGTGGACTTCAACAGAACATCTATCCAAATAATTGGGTCTACATTTTCACCTTCCAAAATACAAGTCATGGCAGATTCTTCCGCCATTGGTACTTACCCCTGCGTGTATTAATGGGGCCACCTCTCATTGCCAATACCAGCTTCAGAGTGCAGCCTTCAGAGATGCTACGTAAGAGAACAGATTGTGCATTGTTAATTGTGAGAAGAAAAAATAACAAAAATAGAAATAGTTACTTGAAGCAAAGCAAGTACTTGATACTCACTTGTATTCATTTAAGCGACACTTATCCTCTAGTTCAACACTTTTCCAAATTAAGTGCTGCTGTGAAACTGGAATGCCTAAAAACAAAACACAAAAAAACACATTAATGCAAATAAATAAAATTAAAAAAAAAACTGTGCCATTAAGACAATTTACATTCCATTAATTAATCTACTTTTGCTTCTGTTTGTTTAGCAATAACAATAACTGCAATAAAAACAAATTCTGTAGTTATTGATCAATCTCTCGTAGACAGATTCAAACAAAAACAATTAGAATATCTGAAGAACAAAACATGTGATGCAGGCAGGACCCAGTTGTGCTCAAGGTGAACGGATTGATAATCTGACATTTTCTCAGATAGAAAGTGAAGTTTATGGCTCCTTGAATGGCATCAGGTTGTCCAGGTTCTGCAGCAAAGCATCCCCAAGCCCTATGATGACATCACCATGCTATGAGCTTTTTAACGTGCTATTTACGTGACATAAGCAGGCCCGTGTTCTCCAAACATGTTTTGACTCTCGTATCTCGAGGGACATCCAAAGCCATATGGCAAGCACCTAACAAGCGCCCGTGCTCTTATTAGACAGTGGTTCAAGGCTATTTCAGTGGCAAGTAATAGTGGTCTTTAGACTTGCTCTTTAACCTCATCACTGCTGAAAGTATTTTTGGTCTTTGTTTCTCCTCATTAACCCCAGCATTGCTGACTACTTTCCTGAACTTTCATCTACTTGCTTTTGCCAATAACGTAACTTATTCATATTGCTGGCGATTTCCTGCATCTTCATATCCTCACCGTTGATCCTAACACATTACCTTTAATCGCACAACGCTCACTAGTGGACAATTTTGTTGTATATGTTATATGTATTATATTATATGTTGAGGCAGATAACATGGAAATGGTAGGCAGCCCCCATCATTGGCCACTATTGAAAACCGGCATATTCCCTGATGGTTGGGGGTTATATGTTGTATTATCTAGCACATAGAACAAATAAAGCAGCAAACCTTGGTGTTAATTGTTATTGCAGACTCGATTTTAAATACTTAAAACCCCAAAATAAATAGAAAATACTTGTTCACACAACTACTTGGTATTGTCTGATCACTGGATTATCCTACGTGTCTGTCAGAAAAGCCAAATAATGCATTGCTGGAATTTGTTACCTCCTGCCAAGCTCAAAACATTGAATTTCCTAAAGCAGGCCTAACCGGAAGTATCGGGTGTTTACAGAGCTCACCATAGCAACGGTACAAAAACTGGGGCATGCGTATGAACATGCAGAACAATGTAAAACAATGCAGAACGTGCAAGGACTAGAAGTCAGGCGATAACGTTGGGCTAATGCTTAGGTATCCACGTAAAAAGAAATGCACAGTAAGACTGGATCTGCTTCTGCAGAGGAAAGACAATCTAGTGTGTATCGCAGCCTTTGTGGAATAAATGCATACTATTTAGTGTATAAGGCAGAGGTCTATACATCTTCCAGCATCGAATTCTGACAGCTCACTCATTTTTTGCTCTTTGTAACTTTTTAGCCATGCAAGGGTTCCTGATCTTCCGCTCAAATTGCTGTCACCGTATACATCTGAAACTCATCACTGCGGTAGAATTATCTACAATATCCTCACATATAAGTAGCTCAATCTCCTGGTGAGAGGATCTGGAAAGCGCTTAGGAGCCCCCCCCCCAAAAAAAAACACCTACTCTCAATGCAAAAGTTTGATTTAGTTTTACAGTTTGCCTTAAGGGTTAGAATTTTAAAGTTTGTGTTTCCATAACATGCCTGTATTGTCTTGAAAACATACACTCAGTCCCCACTGTGAACACATCTCATGTATCGTTCTTGTAAAATAATTCAATACATTTATCGCAATAGGTATCTCAAAAATCGGTTACACATCATCTTGCACAAATAAGCAAATCGGCGGATACAGAACACAGCATGGATTTACTTAACAGAAAAAAAAAAAGAACGGGAGAAGCTTAAACACACTTTAGAGCGTTAAATAAACTTGTCGCTACATTTTAGGCGTTTGGGAGCTGAAAGAAACAGAAGGGGATGCACAATGCTTGGGCTGATGCTCAAGAGGCAATGATGGGCAACTGAGACAACAAGAGAGTAAGCAGTGTAGGCACCATGACCTCAAGTATTAGCAAGCACTAGATTTCACACAGGTCACTTTTGATGGAGAGTTTGATACATTTACATTATATCTTCATAGTAGCTAAAAGGAAAGAGTAACTCTACTGTCCTGCCGGAATACAGAATAGGCACGCAACAAACAATCAGAAAACAAAAACATAAAACGTCAATAAACACAAACCCATAACACAGTTCACAATCTTTTGTAAGGTAAGGGAAGATAGGATTACCTTCTAATCGCTGGATTTTGGCTTTCACAGAAATCACAGTTTCAAAGGGCGACACTTGGAGCTCAAAGCAAGTCCCTGTAAGGGTTTCAATGAAGAGTTCCATTGTGCCAAAAAATGGTAGTCTCTAGCGAAGTGATCCACTGTTCTCTTGGTTAAAAAAAAGGAGGATCCTTCTTCTTTGCCATTGCTAAAAGTCGAATGGGGGGGGGAACAAAAACAACGTTAAAATGAGGACACAATTAGGATAAAATAAAGAGTGCCTGTCAATTTATACATGTTACAGTTCAGAACACTAATGGGCTACATAATAGCGTTTATAGTTAAAAATGATAAATATCAGACATCTAATGAAGATTATACACCAAGGGAACACCAATAATAATAATAATATACTTAATTGCTTTAATGCACCCCTTTTCACCAGCCTATTGCTCACATTGGTTTGAACCATTATCTAAATAAGAAACATGCGCTTGATGTGTGTTTTTCATATGTCTCTCGCTGGCTTCAAAGTAAGGCGGTGGGACGCGTCCCACAAAAGCCCTATATATACCATATATATCATAAGTCAAGACAATAGTTTGCATTTCGGCGTATTCTTTAATATGTTTGAAAGCCAAAGCAGACCTCAGATCTCGTTCTTTTTAAACTCAGGACACAGAATGTCAATAAAAAAAAATAAATGATAGCAGGGATCTCCAAACAACGCGGGCTCCACGGCCCAGGTTCAGCCCCCCCTCAGAACCAACGGAGGCTACAACCTCCTAAAGCAGATTGCAGAAGTGAGGAAACGCAGGTGAACGGGAAGATTACAGAACATCTCCCCCTTCACGTGCCGGGGGGGGGGGGGTTAACGCGAAAGGAGAAGTGACGTTTGTCCCGGGTCATTGGATTTTGTAAATATGTACAGCGTGATATATTATATACTTATATATTGGTCTTTTGTGTCTATTTCCTACACTGTTTTAGGATTTGAGATACTTTGATAGAATGTTTTTACCGACAGAAAAGAAACTTAGTAAGATGAAAAGATATCAGTCATCTATCATTAAATATGCATCATGCAGGGTTATCTACGCTCTTCTCGCAGGAGAAATCCTTTATAATCTGTAGTTAATGATGTCAGATTATTTAATGGATTAACCCATCAGCACTGACAGGTATCCTAGTATTTGGTGCCTGTGGAGCACCGTGACCTCCTCCTAAAGCCCATCACAGCGCCCCCAACAAATTATATATATATATATTAGAATACTTTTTAAGAGTTTATGCTGCAAATTAATGAGTAAAGCCGGAGAGCGTCGTCAACTAAATCCACCTCTGTGCAAGGACACGGGGGTCTCATTATTATTTATTTATTTATTGTTTTATATAGCGGCATCATATTGTGCAGCGCGGTACAACGGTTACATAATGTATTCTTTATTAAAAAGATCAGAGGATCAAGGCCACCATGTTTTACAGTAATACAGAAAAAAATATAAATAAATATAATAGCGATGGGACAAGCAAAATAAGCAACTCATCAACTTGGGGGGTGGGGGTAGAAATACGGTTTTGGGGACACCTTTCAATAAAGGGGACACTGGTTTAACGGATTCTCCTACAAATAAGTATTATCCACATGCATTTTCTGCAGCATTAACGGCATTCTTGTGTATTACATTGTGTAGCATTCTCTCTAAAGTAGGTGCTTAACATACAATAAACAACAGACCTGACTATAAGCCTGCAGAATAACCGAAGTTGTGTACAGCGCCGGCAGTCATCACACACTACGGTGCCGGTTCTTTTAAACACTCGTAGGAGGTCAGGGTACTGATTTGATTGGCTAACAATATGGACCCCTTGACCCAAATTGAGGTCATGACCTACCTCAGCATGTCAGTCTGCGTATCACTCGGTATGGGGCAGATAACCGAGAGGTGACAATGGGGCTGGATAGTAGGGGCATCGGGGGGCACCTGGTGGGCTTTCCCGACACCAACGCCACCAAGCTCCCTCTCCTAGAACCCGAAAGGGCGGTTGTGATCAGTCGCGGTAACCACGCATCACGCCCTACCCTCTCCAGAGGCAATCCAGCCGGATAGGGAAACCGTGTTAACCACACCACCTCCACCATGTACTCACCGACTAAACAGAGACTCCGCCTCCAATCCACGCCTCTCCTCTGCGACGCCACACAATCTGACAGAACAGACAGCCAATGAGCCCCGACACAAGCGAAAGAAGGGCGGGACGCTACGCGAAGCAAAGGTAGGAGTTATAAGGCAGAGCAGCAGCGGCGGCGCTACCTCGTCTTGTTGTTGTTACGGGGAGTCCCGAACGTTAATACTGGCCCTTAACAACGGCAGTCACGTGACGCGCTCTCGCAGTCACGTGATCCGTTGGACGAAAGCTGTCTGGGTTTGAGCGTTCGTCGAGGTATATTTGACTGATGCACCATGCAGTTAATATACACATCGCGAAGGGGTTAACCCTATGTAATCCGTTCATGACCAAGGGTATTTCACACACACACAGCCTTTAATGCTCCCTTTACCACACCGACCGCCATTGACCTCTGTTAGTCTGATTTATCCCTGCATATATTAGGTTCCCTCAGCCCAATATTGTTCATTCATATTCATCGTTCATTCATAGTGTTTTTTAAATGGTGTTAGCAGTTTTACATGCACTTTTTAAATGACTCTTTATTATTTAAAACAAAATATTCAGTGAGGCAGTCAGCTAGACTTTTACATTCATTTACTTCCTTTGGTCTATTACTTTTTCCTCCTTATTTGTCTAAATATACCCGCCCCTTTTTAATTAACCATGCAAACGGGCAAAGAAAAACGAATAAAAAAAGGAAACTAAGGAGCTGCGACTATAAAGAGCTTTCCTTGTGGGTCTGATGGCCTCTTGGAGTAAAGACGAGATGTGGTACAAACTTATGCTTAATGACAATTGATGTTCCTGGCATGTCATTGGGGTTAAAAACGAGCTTAGCAGGTGATCGATATATATATATATATATATATAATATTTCACTCAACCAACACATGTATTCAGTTTTACAAAATCATACGCAGCTAGTATACATAGGGGGAAAAAATATCAAAAATATATGGTACTTCATTGGTACAGTGTGTGTGTGCGCGTGTGTGTGTACAGTATACAAATTGTTACCACGTAACTGCAGTTTCATTTGTTTGTACCTCACGCGCCAAACTAAAAGATCACACAAAATTCCACAATTCATTACAATAAGTTTTAATTAGTTTCTGTAACGTAAGAGTTGGAAACAGTATACATGTTTATTATCGATACATTATGTATTTGTAAAGGTCTTACTTCTGACTCTCATATATTTATTTTCAAAAATGTATTTGACATTTTTACCCATCTATTTCATGATACACAAAAACGTGTACAAAACGACGAGTAAAAGCATTTTAACTCATCATCTTATTATGCATTATGAAGGGCAAAACCTATATTTAAACCTGTGAATTACATTAGGTGTATTTTTCCCCAATCCAGCCTTTTTTGCAGGAGAAGCTAACAGAGGCTGGTCCGTCATAACGTAAAGGAAAGCTGATCATTCAAACCGTCTTACAAACTGCTAGTTTAGTATATTATTGCCATCCAGAAGCTTTACTACTAAAACGGAATTAGCAGTTTTATTAATCACCTATGCCTGCGATACCAAAGAAATAAACAAGTGCACAACAGATAGGCTGAAAGTGGCCATTGTCCCCAAAAAAGGAGTCCTCTGCTGTAAGACGTTTAGTTCCTGCCATTTGGCACAGTTAGCTATTAAGTGCATATAGAAATACAATGAGCTTGTAGCTCGCTTTCCAGTAGATCGCAGAATATTCTTAAAGAAGAAAGTGATTACTAATTGGCTTGCTTGAATAGCACTGGAATAACGGTGTCAATCTCGATAAAGCTCCGTATTCCGTCTAGTTGCCAAATACATTTAAAGGATCATCAAAAATGTTAGAGGTTTTGCTATCCGATTTCGCCTCTTCTGATGGCTGGGTTGGCTTGACTTTGGGTTTTGCTTTTTTCACGCTGACAGATGAAAATATGTCATCTGAGGAGAACAGAAAAATAAAGCCCGTCACATGAGGCTCACAAGAGGGAGGAAAGAAAGGACAGTGTTCATAATACACAATGTGAAATAATAGATCATCATGGCAAGTAGCATGCATTGACTGAGAAGACAACTGCAATTTTTGGAGGTACAGGGTTACGTTTCCTACATGGAACATTCATATATAGCCACACTCAAAAAATGACCCCATCTGCATGGAAAAGCTCTAGGTATCATCGCTCATTAGCCTAACGAAGAGCTGGGTTTACAGATACCTCCTAAACCTCACAGAAAAAATGTCTGCATTCTCCAAGGTTTAAAGTGGGAATTTGCCCACGGCATACAGTTAATGTGGGTCTCTCTCTGGCTAGTATATTACCAAGGATGAAGTAGACTCGTTGCCAAGGTTTAATACTGTATACATTAGCTTAGAAAATGTATACTTGTCAACAGTGCAATATATCAGTATGGCCTGAAAGGAATATAACCATTAGTGATGAACTCTACATACCCATGTCGTCATCAAATATGGACTTGGGTTCCACTTTTTTCTTAGCTTTCCTGTCCTTAGACTTCTGTGAGAGGTCAGCAAATAAGTCCACATTATCATCAAAAAGATTTGGCTCTGATGAAGGCTTCTTCTCCTTTGTCTTTTTCACCGGCTTGGTGGACTCAGTTGCAAAGATGTCATCCTATAATAAAGAAAAAAGAATGCATCATGGATGCCGATGTTTAGTGTCCAATATGGCTGTGTAGACTGTCCTGTATACCAGGATAATGTACTTTTATTATCTTTTTGTTTTAGGTGTACAGTGGAAGTATTTTATTTCGTGAGCCTAGATTTTGTCTCTGTAAAAACAAACAAGTGAAACAAATGAAAATGTATATGATGGCTGAAGTGTCCCTTTAACACAAGTCTACTTGTCCATAGGCAGATCAGGTTTAAAAAACAAAACATTGCTACAGAAAAGTGTAGCCACTGAAGTTATTGAAACACATAATTACTAGACAGAAAAGAAGGGACTATTCTTTCATACCTCAAAGATATCACTGGTTATGGGTTTATCTTCTTTAGGTGCCATATGTTTCACCTCAACTTTCTGACTTCGGAAAAGGTCCTCGTCAGGCTCATAATCCAGCGGGTTGGGTTTTAGCACTTTTTTTGTCTTCCGTTTGGCAACTTGGAAAAGATCATCATCACTTTCATCCTCATTCAACACCAAAGCCCGAGGTTTCTTTTCATCCTCTGCAACGGGTTTGTGAGTAATTTCTTTACTGTTTACAGAGGCAGGAGGCTTAGACGGTTGGCTTTTTGTAAATATATCGGAACTAAGCAAGTTGTTTATATCCGGTGTCAGAGGTTTGATGACAAGCTTTGCATTGTTACTGGATTGTATGTCATTTTCTGAAAATGATAGTTTCATTGTAGAAATAGGCTCATCTTCAATTAATCCCGCAGTGATCGACTGCAGTGATCCGGCTTCTGGTTTATCAGATGTTCTGGAAGCAGATGATGCCCATGCAAGGTCTTCTGCTTCCCCAGAATCTTGTGACGCAAGCCTTCTGCCCATCCTTGTAGGCGGCCTTCTTTTCCCACCGACCTTTGCGCGGGTCTATTTAGTAAGAAGAGACATCAAAGCGGGTATAATATTCAAATGTTGGAAAACAGAGAGAAGAGGAAGGGTTAAACAGTGAAAGTAGGTCATTTTTTTTACAAGAGTTTGATGGTGCTATTCTAAAGGTTCTGTGAAATGCAATACTTTTAAACACATACAAATTGTTCTTGAATAACATTACAGATGAGCAAAAGAGTTTTGTGCTGTAGCAGTCTATGCATTGTCTGAAGGAAACACCTTTATTCGGTTATTATTATTATGTTTTTTGTATTTTTTTCTGTATTTTTTTAATTTTAAAAATGGTTATAGGTCTTCATAGGGACCTCTTGAACATCATATTAATGCCAATGATGTCACAATGACTTTTTGTTATTCATTATTTTAGTGATTTTTTTTTTTAAATTACTAACAATTGTTTTTTTCTTTGTTTTGTTTTTCAGCATGGGAGAAGAGTTAGAAACATGGTTTCTCACTCTCCCCCCTGTGATCCCCCTGGCACCATGCAAGTACCCACAAATATTGACCCCTGGAATGAATGACACCATGGCGGCACTCAATGGGTTAACACTGCACACTCAATCTAAATGGAGCAATCGGACAGCAGGAGAGGGTTGGGGCTGGTCTGCACACTCATGTGGAGACTGAAGAAACCTCTCTCTCTGTCCCTGAAGCTGCCTCTGGTAGCTGGGACATAATCTCTGGTAGACCGCAGATTGCAGGGAGGAGTCTCTTTGACCACTCCTGTAGGAGCGATCAAGGGGCTTGAGGTGGCTTTTTAGCGACCACGGCACTGAAGGGGTTAACGCTGCACTTTTGCTCTTATGGAGTGGCAGGTCCACACTGCGTTTTGAGCCTACGGAATCGCTCCGTGGGAGTGATCGAAGGCTCATGGTGGCTGTGCTGGTCTCGGATGTTCTTCTTTCTTCTTACCTTACCTCACAGGGCTCTTGGAACCAGCCGACACTTAATGATTTCAGTAATTAAAAAGGCAGGGTTTTTTGGATATTTGTATGAATTATTTATTACTTAATAATCTTGTGTCTGGAGCAATGGAGTTTAGTTTTTTTTTGGGGGGATTATTTTTTTCAATACAGTTGCTGCATTACCTTGTTTGCATTGTGAAGCGTGTCAACACGTGCTGGGTTTTCAAAGCTCACTCTTTCTTCTGCATCCTGATCGGCAGAGCTTCTGGAATCAGTCACATCGGGTGCCAAGATGTCATGTCCCGGGATCACACATTTTGCCCCCGGCAGCTTGGGAACTGCACCCGGCAACATACTAGCAGGATTAATGAGCAAGTTAGCCTGTAAAGAAAGCACGTTAACGGTATTACTATTTCAAAGAAAAATGCTCATTAAAGAGCCAATTATCATTAAACATAGCTCTTGCTTTGTTTATAGCACACGAGTTTCTTAAGAAGCCATTGGAATTTTCAAAAAGATTGCCTATGTTTTTTTGGGGTTACACCTTGTTCTTTCACAACCTACTCTAACTGGGTAAAACAGATAAAGAAACTAAACCACGTCGGAACACTTTTTATACCTACAAAAAAGGTATTTATTTCTCTTTGCACTCAGATATTGAATATTGCCTTTGTTAGACATGGTGATCAACACTCTTGAAGCCACGACGCACGTTTTACATTTTAAAGTACGTTTTTAAAATATCCAGAGTCCAGGGAGCAAGCTACAAGTTCCCAACTGAGCTCGTAGTAGGACTGCAAGCCAGTATTAAAGAGAACAAATAGAACTGAAATAACATTCGCATTAAATGCCCCGGCTACACCTTTGGCAAATGTCAGACTGGGACAATGTAATTTTTTTTTCTCCAAAATGTGACAGCTTCGCTAAGTAAATACAAGGCTTAATGTATTAAATGTCTAAATATGTTGGACCTCTCTTATGATGCACTTAATGAGACTCTGCTGATCAGCCATGCGAAGGAAGAAACCGCTGTGTATGTTTAAAGGTAGACGTTAAAATTCATAAAATTCCGAGGCATACTTATAAATATGCTCTTCATTTAAGAAGCAAACATCAGTTCTTAACTTAAATAGATCTTGAAGGGAAGAAACATTAAAGATAGATTTAGAGATGCAGGTCCTTCAGCAGCAAAGGGAAGTCAAAAGAACGGTTTTGGAGAGATGCTACATGCGGAGCCAAAACAGTTAAGCATCAAAAAGAAAACCATAGCAGCCGAATTTTGAGCACCAAGGGGAGAAAAGGGAGAAAGTAGCATCAAAAGCCATTTCCACCGAGGGTCCAGAAAGAAGCATGATAGTCATTCAGGAACAGGAAAGAAAAAAAGTTTCAGTGAGCATCTTGAATGTTATAGTTACTTGTAGTTTTCCAATCCGAGACGAAGGGCTTTTTGTTTTAATTGGAGCCGGAGCCGCAGGTTTCTACACAGATGAAAGTGAATTAAATCAACACCTGAATGTCATACAATGTGTACACGGACATCCTCTCAACCGTCTCTGGGCTAGCACTTAATATAAAGTGGACATATGCATGGACTATCATACATCATGTTATTTCATACACCTGATCTTTGCTCTGTCTCCTGATTAATATAAAAAACTTAATTCAGGGACTTTCAGCCAACGCCAATTCCCCTACTTAAGGAAGTCAAGCTTTACAAGAGGAACGCCTCATTTATCATACTATGAAAAGTAAAATATATCACCTTATAACATTTTATTTAACCCAATAGTAAGCTAAAACTACAAAACACCAGTTTGTTAGATACGTATTGTATAAACCTTGTTTTTACCGTAGTTCCCCATGTATAAGAAAAATGTGTGCGTCTTATACAGTGGTGGTAGATTTATTTTTTTACTGGAAAGGGGACCTGCTTACCCGGGTTGCTCAGCAGCATCTCTTGGTCGAGGCAACACAGGAACCCAGTGGAGTCACGTAAATGCACATCGCATCACATGACTCTCAGTTCCTGTTCGAGCAATGCAGAGGGAAACTGTGCCCCCCACGGTAGTCTGCGAGCGGCACCTGAAGATCTGCAGTTCAGGTAAGGTGGGGGTGTGTGTGTGAGAGTGAGTGAGTGAGAGAGAGATATGGACCCATGTGTAGGGGGCACAGTGAGGCTGAAAGTGATGTGCATGATAGGAGTGTGATTGCTAACAATTGCTAGCAGCTAACATCACACTCATATCATGCCCAGGCAGCCAGTACAATAACTTTATGTAATATATTTTTTTTAAATTTCGGCCCCCAAAATTGTCTTATACATGGGAGCATCTTATACTTGGGGAAATACAGTAATTAGTTTAATGTTTGTATAACATACCATTTTATGGGGAAAAAAAAAGAAACGTTAACAGTGGAGTTAATACTTTATAGTTTGCTGTACTGTTCCTTACTGCTCTTTCCTGGATGTTTTGTATCGGGAAAAGAAAGATCTGCATTCAGTAACAGCCCGCCAGCATAAATAAATTGGAATCCTAATGACGCAGGCTGGTTTACAAAAATGAACAGTGCAAAAGATTAGAATAGGTAACTGAAATGTTACATTTTTATTACCGTACAAAGCTCTGCATCGCTGGTCTTAAAAACATTGTCCACTTTGGGTCCAGACACATCAGGATCATTTTTAGGAACATCAGAAGGGTCTCTCTTGACTACAGTCTTCTTTTCTGGAACTTTCTGAAGAAAGAAAAAAAAACACCTTTGCTGTGAGGCAACCTAAGGAAACGTTATCAAAAAAGTGGATATTTTTTTGTGTTTTAAAACTAGATTAGGTTATATAGAGGCAAAGTTGTAAGAGTGGTGCTATATATAGGAACAATCCATTAGAGCCTATGGATATTATATTAGTTTGACCACTTTGTGTATGTCTTGTAAGTAATCTACATTCTCCAAATGTATTCTGTCTTTTCCGAATATTGGTTTTATCCGACTATGCTATTATTGCATATACCTTATGGCGAGGTAAAGTGTCATACTGCAGTGAGATGCAAGCGTTCAAATACAGCAACCAGAGTGAAGGAGGTAATTTCCATTAATAGTCAAGTGAAAAGAGGAAAACAAACTGATTAATATTACATAGCTGTATCCTAGAGAACTAAATGGACTGGAGATAATCTAGAATGTAAACTCAAAGAACAGAATCCGTTTGTCAGTTATAAATGGCACATAACGCAGGACAGCACCCGGTTGGCAAAATATAAGTATGGAAAAAAATCGCCAACACTTTTCATTACAATAGTGCTTTTTTTTAAACGTGTGAAAAGTGCACAAAACACACGTACCGGTGGCAGCTTTTTCGGCATAGGAGCACCAAAAAGGTCATCTTCCTCTTCCCCAAACAGTTCAACCGCGGGTGAGGATTTTGCATTGCTGGGTTTTTCAGACTAAAATATAAATGGAAAATATATGAAACGAAAATATATGAAAGCATTTCCGGAGCTAATGGGCAGAGCTAGCATAGGGCAGCATTAACGTGATGAGTTCTGGTCAGGGATGCCACCTGCCCTGAAATATATAGGAAAGTAATGCAACAAACATTTGAAAGGGACACCCCAGCCATCACATGCACTTTAATGCATACGATAGTGTAAGGTGAGGAACCCTCTTAGGCATTTGATCCCTCCTCTATGCCCCCGGCTATTAGCAGTGCAGGAGATGCATTCAAACATCTCTCGGGAAGTGATATCGGATTGTCCTGAATAAAGGCCTCACTCCTGAAGTTTGAAGTTAATGTAAATATTTATTTTTAAAAATCATGTTAGTAGAAAGCTAAAACCGTATTTTCTCACTCACACTTACTTGTGCTCCCTTACACTCTCACTCCCTCAATGTCTCCCCCATCTCATCCGCAGAAGGTCAGAGCTTCCGGGCACACTCGGACTGGAGAAGGGGAGAGGCCAACGTCATGGCTCTGCTCTTTTGTACTCTGGAAGCCCCAATATTCCAGATAGATTTGCAGAGAAAAAGACGCTACTGCACCTCTCTTTCTCTGCAGCATCTTAGGGCACTTCTGCAATCGAGCAGAGTTGCGGGGTCAGCCTCTCAACCGTTTTGCGGAACTGCTCCGGAAGTAAAGACTAACACATGGGGCGATCGGAAGACAGAAGAAGAAGAAGAAGAAAATACAAGAGAAGAAGCAGAGTCACGGAGATGAGGAACAGAAGGCCTGCAGGTGGGGGGTCATTGAAAATGTATAAAACACTGAACCCCTAATTAAAAAATTAAATCTGGGGAAAAAGCACGGCCGAAAATTGGGACAATATTTGGTAGCTCCAGCGCAATTTCAGTAAACATGCACATCTGCTTAAAACCCCCATGTGTGTGCGTAGCAAGAGCAAGCACTCCCCATCGCTTTCAACGGGACAGCTTTCCTGCCACTGTCCGGCTGCTTCAATGTCTGACTACAGATAAAGACGGCAGCTTTGCCAGCCAAGTGTCTTTTTTTTTTATTACAGGCTCTTTCAATAAGTACTCTTCTTTAGAGGGGGTGTCAGGGACATTATATTATCCCTTTAGCAGGCAACTCTAAATCCAAGCCCATGGCCACATCCTAGGTTCAATTTATCAAGGCCAAATTTGCCGCACTCTGGACAACCTTATCTCTGCTATCGAATGTGAGGAACGTACAGTGGGATCGTCAAAACTATTCGTTTAGATGGGAACTCTTATCACGCACTTTAAAAATAGCTTTTAATATTGGTATATTTGCAAAGTTGTCATGTAATACATTGTATTTGACATCTGCATATTCACGTGCGGCTACCCAGTGGGAACCATTGACTTATTGAGGTGTACTGGGATAAGACCTCATACCATAAACAATCAGCTCAGTGGGGGAGGTTGATTAGGGAATGTCAAATACCACATGACCTTCAGGAGACCAAACTCACACTTATAAAATCAAATAACATTCTTCTAACTTTGTAAAATAAGTACCTTAAGTTTAGAAGAACCCGTTGACGGCTTTTTAGTATTCGCAAACAGATCCACATCAGGATCGTTGTCTTTCTGTAGTTCCTGGCTGAAGAGTAGTTCTTCATCTTGGAAAACTCCAGTACTCCCACCATGCGAGGTCTTCTCAGAAGTCTGAAAGATTTGGGCAGCCATTAGGAAGGGGAGTTAGGAAATGAAAAACAATTTACCCAAAAAAGGACATTTAACGCAGCCTATGGCTACAGTTTAAACATATTAAGACATTCAATGTATGTGTTTTTTAAAATACTGATTTTTAAGCAGAAGATTGCACCTTTTTGCTTTGTCTTTTTTTTTTTTGTTATAAAAATGTACCTTCTCAGAATGTTGCGTTTTACTGATATTTAGCCGATCTTCAACATTATCTTCTTCTTCCTCCTCAAACAGACTGAGGATATTTTTGCCCCTATTGGTTTTATCTGCTGGTGGACTTGTGGCAAACAGATCACCGTGGTCCACATCTTCTGGACCAGTTGCTTGCTTTGCCTGGTTTAAAAAACACATAGTGAAAGACTCTATATCGGAAAAGCTCAATGTATCGACATACACTAGGAGCAGCATGCTCTTTAGGAGTAACATACGAAACTAGAAGGGGTTAAATGCAAATTAATTTACTCCGAAATTTACCTTGTTATTGTATCCCATTTGTGGCCACGTGCACCCAAATTCTACCAATATTTTCCACCTAAGAAAAACGTTTATCCAGAACTATGGTTTAAGGTCTTGGGCAGGACTCAACAATTTTTGAGCTTTCCAGGACACAAACGTATCCATGCGCGACACCATTAGGTAACTCAGTTCTGTTCTCTGCTGCGCCTGATAATTATGTCCATAAGAATGTGTTTACTGAACACTTAAAACCGACTGTTTAAGTGAATTTATATCAGCTTGAGTGCAGTAGTCAGACACACAGATGGGAAAACAAGATGGACTTGCTACAAGACACATTATATAGTATTTCTATTTCTCATTTTACTAATAAAAGTAAAATATAAAATATAGGTTAATAATGGAAATCAAACACTCAATATAAGGTATGGCCACAAGAATGCTGCAATGACATGTCATATATACATATATATGTATGTATATATATATGTATGTATGTATGTATGTATGTATATAAATCCTGCCCAGCAATGTGATGATTTGGCAGAAAACCGTACCTTGTCATTAATGGGTATTGGCTCCTTCTTCACGGATGGTACTTTTGGTTCATCTTTCTTAGCAGAATCTTTAAATAAAGATTCCTTTTCACTACAGGCTTTTGCCGGCACGGACATTTTTGATGGTTGCTTAGAAGAGTAAAGAAAAAAGTCTGTGTGTAAAAGCGTGTTCAAATTACAAAGAACAGTACAACTGCCTCCTGACAAAATGGGGCAAAAACTTTGCACCTGATATACAAGGTGAACTGGTTTTCTCAGACACACCGATGGGAAAACAAGATGGACTTGCTACAAGACCAGAGCTGTATACAGTATCTCACAAAAGTGAGTACACCCCTCACAATCTTAACACTACCTTGTCACATGACAACGAGTCACATGACACCGGGGAGGGAAAATGGCTAATTGGGCCCAATTTGGATAAGTAGTGTACTCACTTTTGTTGCCAAGGTTTAGACATTAATGGCTGTGTGTTGACAGTAAATTTACACTGTTATACAGGCTGTAGACGCACTACTTTACATTGTAGCAGAGAGTCATTTCTTCAGTGTTGTCACATGAAAAGATATAATAATATATTTACACAAATGTGAGGGGTGTACTCAATTTTGTGATATACTGTAACTACTCAAAAAAGACAGACTTGTCACAGTTGTATATTAAATCACATTTTAGAAGCACATGACTGTGAATATAATTTGGAATGATTAACAGGCATTTACAAAACTGACCCCAATCAGCAATTTTTTTAACCAAATTAGCATTTTTATCTAAGTTAAGTTTTTCAAATCTAACTACCAACAAAGATGGATGTTCTTTAAGTTACATGACAGGTTAGCAAAAATTCATACAAATGGAAGTATTAAAGAAGTATAAGTCTTCTTTGTAGTTATCCTCTATTTATCATTGGCAGTAACTTGGAAAAATTATCTGTCATTTTGTATTGCCACAATCGGTACCAGGATTCGGGTCTATTTGGGATTAGGGTCCATATGTCTATAAAAGTCTGGTTTGTTACCCAACATAAAATTATCAGCGTGCAGAGCCAACATTATAACCATTAGCAGATACAAACACTTATCATACCACATCTGGACCTGCTGGGTTGACTGGGGCCGCCTTTGAAGAAAACAAAGTTCCCTCATTATCATCTTCATCCTCAAATAATAGAGAAACGCGTTGGTTCTTCTGACTGCGGAATGAGAAGGTGGAAAAAGTGGGAACCAATCCTTCAACTGAAATGGCACTAGCAGAACATACAATGGGTTTGCGGTGAAGATGTATGACTCGTGTGTCCACTTAGATATTTGAACATCTTACAAATGATAGACCTCAACCTAAAGTTCTTTGGACTGTAAAACCAGTCATCCAAGAAAGATAGCTTCAAAGATCACCAGTCTTTGTGTTGATTCTGCCAAAAGAGCATTTGCGAGGTCAAATTCCCACAGTCACACCTTCAAAATATTGAAGAAAGTGGAGGCTATTATAGCTGCGAGGGAGGGGGTTATGACATATTAATGCCCATGGTTTTGGAATGGTGGTATGTTCAAAGATCTGATCTAGGTATCCACACATGAATGACAACAACGGCATCCCACAGGTCTGCAGATTAAGGAAGATCATTGGAACAAAATGAGCTAAAATTAGGTTTTTGAGAATACTAACCTACAGCACTATAGTTTATGCTCAAGGATCACATTTTATCCCCATGGGTCTTGCCATTTGAAAGTCCTTTGATGCAACATGGTGGTTGTAGCACACAGAGCTGTGTTAGCTGCAATTAGGGGTGACGATAACTCTTTCCTGCCCCCCCCCGCCTTTTACAGGCTGACCTACAGATGTCTTGCTTGACCCATCATTAGGTTATGGTGAACATGGTCTTTGGGAGCCATAGTAGGTTGTTAGCACTGCAGGGTTATCAGTGTGCTGAAAGGGGCTTTTAACTCATCTGTACCAGTGCTTTGTTATGAATCAAGACAATTACCTCTCTTTTGTGATTGCAAAAAGATCATCCTCTTCATCAAACAAGCTGGTCTTTTTAACTTCTGTCACCTTTTCTTTTGATGCAGGGACTGAATCTCTTTTGACCTGATTTTGTTCAGTAGTCTTTCTCTGATTTAAGATGCCGCCAGGATCCTAGAAGGGCAAGTAAGTCTTAAAAGAACAACAGTCTGAGACAGAATATATCTGAATAAAACAATTATCAGTAAAAAACAAAAACAACTTTTAAAACTTTTTAGTTACACCATCCTATACTCAGACATACATACCACCAAATAGCTTATAATTATTTCAACAAATTGCGTCTACTTCTTACCCAATGTTTCAGCGCATATAAGCGCCGAGTAAATTGTTGGCGGTATATAAATAAAAGATAATAATTACAGAAAAACATTGATTAACTTTGTGGGTGCTGCAACCGCAGTTGAAATAGAGGCACTTCACTTTAACCCTTTTCGGTACAATACATTTTCACTAAGTGTGCCAAGCAGGTCTAATTTAATTTTTGGGGAAACCCCCCCCACACACTTTTAAGCAATTAATAAATACTATTCTAAAACCATATATTGCTGGTCTCTATATTTTTTCATCTTCATCACTAAAATCACATTCAGAATCACTCTGTTCTAATAGCCTAGCTGATTATCCCTTATAAGCGGTCACTAGGAAATACATTTTTGAGCCACAAGTTTTAAAATATTTGTTTTTCTATAATAGCGACATCTAGCGGTGAACTAGCAAATTCGACATTGGACCACAAGCGGTAAAATATTTTGTCGGATATGTTGCGACACAGGACTATTTTTGTAGTTATTTTACATGTACACACACACGGAAATCCCAGATATAAGGTGCATGGAGCATTCCAACCACACACCTCTTCTCTGGATAAGTGCAATTGCAAGCATGTGAGCTTGGGAGACAAAAAGAGAAGTTTGGATTAATGAAATTTTACCTCGTCATCGCTGCTAAACAACCCAGAATTCTGAGCCTTAGTCTCTTCCAGGAGCTTCAACTGCCGAGTTGACTTGACAGAAGCAGGCAAAGACTGCTTTTCTGGTACGGAACCAAAGAAATCCTAAACCAACCAAATAGACATATTCACTATGACATCTCTATAAATATATATCCTGCAAGGCAAAACCACTATGCTTCTCTTATTTAATGGAGAATCAGCTGAAACAAAATAAGTACATTCGCTGATCAGTTAATGAACATTTTGGCATTAAACAAACCGTGCCAGAAGTCTTAGCTTTCAAGCTGTGGACCACAGCTGTTTAAAATTAGAATACTTGCAAAGAGGGGATAAATAGGTAAATTATGCGGTACCCTATGAAAAATAAACTACTACAATACAGATGGTGCTGCATGATAAAGAAGAGGACAGAGCATATTTAACAAAAAAATGCTACATTGGATAACTCCTTGCTCGTTTACTAGCTGGTTAAATTCTACATCTTTGCCAGCAACTCAAAGTAAGGTGATAAGCCAAATCGCTGACTTCCAAAGATGCCAGTTAGGTCCAAATTTTACCTTCTTTCCATTAAATCGTATTGCAAATATTTGTTTTTGCTAACGTTCCAAAATCTAAAGTATGCATGTGTGTGCTCGCTCCTGCTTCAATCAATACCTCTTCATCTTCATCATCAAACAGAGATATAGGTTTGCTGTTCTTTGTTGCAGGCAAAATTGGTTTAGACTTTCCGGCACTTTGGCTGGGGGAAAATAAGTCTGTCTGCAAACAAAAACAGAATTCTTTCAAACATACACAAATGCCTCTAAATATTGAGACCTAAAACTTCCAAATATGTTGAATTACCCAAGAGCATTTATAATAAAGATTGATACATGACATATGAACACCAGTTAAGGATGACACCCTTTAAAAATCAAGCGCACATTAAGAAAACCCATTAACCACCATATTAACACCCGAGTCAATGCTTCTAAAGCTATGGTGTGAAATGTTGTCCTATCTCCAACTACTGGCCATGCAGACATATTCAAGTCATCTGGAGTCACCAAGTCACACAGAGATTATAAAGCAAAAATACATTTATGAAATAGAAATACATATTACTACTTAAGTATGACCACAACTTTAGTTTTCTTCCGACAAGATTAACAAATAAATAACATTTAATGCGTACATGCCTACCTCAGAGTCATCCTCATCAGAAAACAGACCTCTAGTCTGCTTTTTTGTAAGAAGTTCAGGTGGCTTGGATTTCTCCACAGATACTGGTATGCTCTTAAAAAGAAAATCAATATATATATATATATATTATTATATAAATGTAGAATTCCACCAAGCACAATTATGTGTGTATATAAACATATATTAACTGATTGCTGTGACAGCAACATCCCCCTTTAAACTCAAGGCAACCTAATAGGGTAAACCATGCATTTCTGGATGCATAGAAAGACCAAACGTCAAGAAACCCTGCAACCCATTATCCAAGAACAATAAAAAAAGGACACATTTATCAAGGGAAGCCGTAGGGAATGAACAGAAAACATTAATATTGATGGTTCCATCTGGAAGACTTTTCCCAAAAACCACCAGTATATTTCAAGTAAGCTTTTGATGCAGGATTATGTCACAGAATACATGGAACTTATTTTATATGCCGTTAGTGATCATTAACAATATGCTTTGTGTACTGAATGGAAAAGTTGTGGCACAAAAGACATCTAATTTGAACAGACCCCCTTGCAGTAGGCTTATCCTGCTACACATAAACATATACATTGCCATTATTCCCATACCACTCCTTTTAACTCTTCCATTGTCAAGACTATTGTATGTTGTTGCTCATCCTTCTGGCACCTAACGCGTTAAAACACAGATTGGGCATTGCCCACGGCCCTGCTACCAAATACTGTCCTGTACCTTGTTGTCTGTGTTTTGCGTTGTGGTTCCGGTTTCTTTTGCCTTGCTGGTCACTGGAGGGACTGAAGGTTCGTCTGGAAACAGGTTGTTCTCATCAGAAAACAGGTCAGCTGCTGGTTTTGCTTTCACTACAATTTAGAAGAAAAATATTTTATGCATGAAAGGCAGGCACTTAGGCCAAGTATACTAAACATCTGCCAGCAAAATATACCTTACAGCTTTATAAAAGAATGCTCAATCTTACAGGTAGCCATATGAGGAATGCCCAACAAATGTTAAGCAGAATATTACAAAAAAATACTAACCCCCCACACTACTTATTTTCATTGATTAGTTCTATTTTAAGCAGCACAGTGAAGGCACTCGAAATGTATAATCTGTGGCTAATAATACCACACCTGCCTAAAACATTCCTAAACAATACTGCCAATGGAACAGATCCCTAGGGTTCTCATATCCAAGTTAGCGCACTGACCTGATTTAGCCGTTGGGCGAGCAGCACCAGACCCAAAGAGGCCATCTTCATCATCAAACAGACTAACGTTGGTTGACAACTTTGAGGCCGCATCTACAGGATGTGCGGGAAGTTTCTTTTCCCTTTCTGCTAAAACCGAAGAGCCAATTACATCCCCACCGCCTGTAAAAATAACAGCACTTCTACGTCACAAAATTAAACATGGAGTAGGCAGATCCTTAAACAGTTATCTCTTTGATGTCAGTTGCTAACGCGTCCAGGATCTTTTAATGTATTTCTCACCTGGGAAAAGAGATACCCCTCCGACTGGTGGCTTCTTTTTGACATTAGCTGGCAATGTCTCGGTTGCTAAAAAAATAAATAAAAAAAAACTACATGCACAATATCTCATGTTCAAGTTGGACATTATCCTTTGGGCCATAATTCAGAAATATATACGGTAATATTGAGCTGACAAATGTATTAAGATTGCGTTACGACCCCTGTGTATTACATCACTGTTACATGCTCCAGTAAATAATCACTGTAAAATGAACTTAAAATATGATGCATACTAACATAACTTTAAATGTATTCTTACCTGAGCGGTCTACAGAAGGAACTTCAGCTTGCTTAGCTTCTATCTTTAGAGTATCAACAAAAAGATCACCCTGGGTCCAAACAGAAAAACACACGAGAATGACTTCTCGGTTAATTGCAAATAGCAAGGTGCTGTCTTCCAGTTGCTTGTGAACCATAACTGTGACGATAATCAGTTATATGGAAAAGTCAGCACTATATTTTATTATTTTTTTAGCAATCGTAGGCATAATAAACATAAATACGAAGATGTTTTTTTCTCCTGACAGAAACTAAAACTAAAAAAAGCAGTTTTTATTTGGATTGCCAGTCATACTCTAGCCTATCTGGTTGAGCCAAGCCACAATAGTACAGAGAAATTTGATATTATCATAAAAATGTATCTATCACTTTATTCTTATTTTATAAAAGTGCACATATAAAAAAATATCAAATAGAAATGAATGCTGAGACATTCGGCATAAGACAATTGTAGCTGATGTAAGGCTATCATGTGATTAATGATTTCATGCTAGTTTCAGCATGAGCAGCCCATCAAAAGCTGAAAGACCTACTTTCCCAATTCCTGATCTATACGGTAATAACAAGGCCAGGGGTAACGTCCGTTCGCCACAAACTGAACTTGACATTAGTAGCTGAACACTCACAGCCATAATTAGAGATTATAGTAGCTCCAGGACGGTTAAAGGTAGAATGGATAGCTCACCTTTCCCTCTTGCCCAACAGAAGTCAGGTCCCTGTCAATACCATAGATTATTTGCATAGCTCAATATTCTAAATGATAACTTATCAACTCAACCGTTGCTTAGCAGTAAACCAACCTCTTCATCATCATCGAAAAGGCCTTTTCCTCCACTAAAAAGATGCCCTTTGCTTCCAAATGGTGAGAAATCGTCATCAGTTAGTTTAGGTGGTTTAAAGATATCATCATCATCTTCATCTTGAAGTATAACACGTGGATAAACAAACAAACAAGATCACTGATACACTTGTCAATTGCCTTTAAAACTATTTTAGGTTTCATGCAAGGACACATACAGTTTTCATACTGTACATTAAATAAATGAAACGTATATATATATATATATATTGAAAGTGTATTAATCAAGTGTGATAATATATAATCTACTAGGGTACAACATACAGTGTGATATTACAGCTTGTATCTGGGATCTCAAGGAATCCATACTGTGCTTTGCACATTGCAGTAACAGTCCTAGTTTTAAGGCATTATACTGGAACAGAGAAAAGGATGCAATGCTCAAGCAGTAAACTAGATAAGGGAAGGAAACATATATACCAGTATATAACAGTAAATAAAAGGGATATATATATATATAAGATAAAATATGGTGTAAAAAAAAAAAACACCACCTTATGAAATGGATAAGAAATAAGTATTTTCCAAAATTCTTACCATCTGAAGGTGCCTTCTTAGGCTCTTTTTTTTCCTTTTCTTTCTTGGATTTCACCTCAGATGATTCTATGTCTGAAATAAAAACCATAACAAATGGCGTTTTTTGTTTTTTTTAGATATATATGCAACTGTGTGACAGGAGAAAGAGAATATTCAAAACCAGGTGAATGCACCCGTGAAATATGTAACCCCACGTAACGAATGGTGCTTATATGTTATAGGGTACAACATTTTTAGTGTAATTAAATGAAAAAAAAAAATCTTAGGTTCTATTAAGACATCAAATGCACTTAACAGAACGTAAGCATTACCATAGAACTCTTTAACAGCATTTAACATATAGCAAGGCTGTGTTAGTTCTAGATGCTGTCCCGTAATGGGGCATATCACTGTAATCTCCAAACTCACATGACTGGTCAGGCGTCAACTTTTTTGGAATGTCTCCTTGTATCCTTTCTGCTAGCTCATCAGCAAAAGATTTTGTCCTGGTCTTTATCTGCAATCAAAAAAAGAAGTATTTCTAATACTCAAACACCTTAGATTTTTAAACAAACAATTTAAACATTCAGTCAAGCTTGATTTGATCCTTTCTGTGTTCACTTTGTCTTCTTATGTACGCCTATTACTGAGGGCTCACATGTGTAAGATAAGATCGTGGCACTTTTTTCAAATTGGGTTATGTATGTTATTGCCCTTAGCCTTAATACCCCCATTTCTTTGGTACTGAGCAGGCATGTTTTAGCATTGCCGTCTTAAAGTATACTCAATATCTGATCTCCAGTGGCCAAGACGCAAACAAATCTTACAGATCTTTCAGTCTCCTCCTCTTCCTTGTCTGAATCGCCAAACAGGTCCGACCCATTATCTTCATCTTCATCACTCAATTCTAAATGCTAGCATGTAAAAAACAAAAGTCAATACTAGATCATCACCTGAGTCCTAAAAATAAATACAATATAAATGTAAATTTAATAGAGAATCACTAGAAAAGTCTGCATTAGATCAAGACAAATAAGCAGCGGATGCTAGTGGGCTAGCTGGAAGCTACTTTACGTTGTTCCAGTCACCAACCCTCAACCATATATCTCTGTAGCCACTTCCCTCTGTGCACAATAGTTCCCATAGTCAAGAATACACCACTGGCTACTGTCTAAAAGAAGGTACAATAATTAAGCTATTACACCATCAACAAAAAAAAAAACCTTTTTTTTTTTTACAGCTCACAATGAAAGTGAATAGAAATCTGTTGTGAGAAGCCGACATTGGCTTTTTTACTCTCACTGGATATCCAAATTATTAAGTCTTACCACATAGTCTTTTTCTTCTTCTTCATCACTGTCAATAATGCTTCCACGGTCATTATCCACAGATCCTTCTATTGCAAAAATAAATGTACATTCACTTTCTTAAAGTTATACAATTTTTTCGTATAAGCCATTTGGTAACATACATTCATGGCAACTTCCATTGAAGCGGTTCATAAGTATATTAGGCTACAGAGTGTGCCCACTAATAAGTTATAGCCAACTATGTGTTGGGCTTTGCCCACGTTATTATTGGGCAGAGATCAATATCAAAACAATGGTGATCCTCAGGTCAGCTGGCTAACGTCTAGCGGTTCTGCTGTCACGTATTTTACATGACAATATTTTCTCCAAACTGCACACATCTTCCTATGTATCGTATAATGGCATACCTTCACTGGAAACATCGCCCAGACCCACATCCTCTTGCTGCATAAACAGCTGGGAGCCAATCAAATAAGGTAGAGGTCTGTCAATATAAAGATCCTGGAATAAAAGTTAAAAGTTTTACTCACATACATTCACTTGATAGATAAAACACATGCATATAATTTGGGTAATAGTGGCCTGTGTATTTTATGGACTAACATTTCCAACCACAGCACACTTACAGTAGCTAAACAATGTCAACAAGACCACATTACTCGCCCTAAAGATCAACAATATCTGGTGTTGAAGCTCTATCTCTCCCAAGAAGACCGGCACCTCAAAAATACAAGACTGAAGCAGAAGTCATGAAAAAATCCTCATTTTTATTCGGGATCATGGTCCCATAAAATCAGTAAGATGCATAATACCATAACCAGTCGGACAGATGGATTGTGTAGATGAAAAGAATGCTTAACGCTTTTGACCGTTCACCAATATGCTTTTTCAAAAAGAATGTAGCTATGTACTACCTTAAAACCCTAACACGACATAAGAAGCACCTAAAAAACATTGTCCCAATCCATCCACTCATACACGAAGGGACTGACACCCTAAAGAGCTAAAAAAAATCCTTTTGGGGTGCTGCTGAAATCACCAATACATAAAATATATCAGTTACCCTCGGTGGTAGGCATAATATTTTTGCTTTCTTACCTTTGGCTCTAGAATTAGATCAACCCTTCCATTTACATCCTCCTCCTCAGAATCAGAGTTTCCAGCTTTGATATCAAGTTGCTCAAACGCACTTTCAAGAACCTGCAAGCCGTAATTGACAGCTTCTTGTATTTTTGGAATAAGTTCGGCTTCTTTCTGCTCCCGTGATTTTTCCTGAAAAAAATTAAAAATGTAATTAATATATGCTATTTGCTTCTAATGAGCATATCATTCATTTGATAGGTCCTTTTGTTGCAAGAAGTAGTCACAAACAAATCTAATTTGATCTACAAAGTGAAGGACAAGTTGTTTCGTAAAAGGAGGAGACACTAGACCTGGGGAAGCTCGGCTGAGGGTGTGTAAATAGGTAGAGACATATTATTTGTGTACGCAGGGTTACAATAAAAATTGGTACCCAAGCAAACAAACCAGGAACTACAGTCCATGTTCATATCATATAGGCATGTTCTTTATATACCGTATTTGCTCGACTTATATTTGGGTCGTCTTATAATCCGGTATATAAAAAAGAAGATCGAAGGGCAAATTACAGACTAGATAAACGAATAAGGTTACGTAATAAAGAGTATGTTTTAGAACTCGTAGCATTTCGAACATAATAATAAAAAATAAAAATAAAAATGGTTGACACCTGAACAGTCATGCGAGTTTGGAGATTACAGTGATATGCCCCAAAATCCCTGTATTTATTCGGGTTCATAGTCCCATGAAATCAGTATGATGAATAATATCATAACCTTAACATGCAAAGTTTATGCACAATATTTTGTCTAAGGGGCATAAAACACTGCACAATGTTTAAGACATTTGATTTTGCACAGCTACATTTTTGGGGGGATCCCATATATAGAAGGCTAACCTGTATAATGACATCTCCTACCTGTTCTGGTTTATCGCCAGGTTCTGGTTTTGTAACATGTTCTTCAATCTCTTCATCATAAACTCTCTAAGAAAGAAAAAAAACATGAAAACCAGGCATTCATTAAAGAGAACACTGTTTTAAGCGCGCTGGCATAGAGTGTCTAAGTATGGAAAGCTCTGTTGATGTGGTTTGTTTTCAGTTTAAGGATTGCCATGTATCTTAGAAGGGAGAATATAATAAAGAATTCAGCATAAACTAGCAATTTCACAATATACAGTCCTTCATTCGATAGACTTACGTTTTCAATGAACTGTGTATTAGATAACATGAGAAAATCATTAAAGACATTGTGTAGCCTGCAATCGGTGGCCTTTGCTTCATGAATCAGTCCATCCAGCTGTTTCTCGATCTCATGCGTCCTAGATATGGTCTGCTGGGAGAATTCTTTCAGGAAGTTCAACAGCTAACAAAAACAAGGATTGATAAATGCTGTTGGTAATATAAGCAAGTGACAGATTTAAGATAAGAAACTCAAATTAATACAATGCAGCCAGAGGTCTTCTCTCGTCAGCAATAACAGTCCATTAGTGACAGCACCACTTTGCACCAGAACCATTTTTTTGTAAGCAATTTTCTAACTGATTCTTATTCAACATTATTTATAGCATAAGTAAAAAAACATTAGCCACAATTCCAACAGGGAACATTCTGCGTAAAAAAAAATGATGTATCATATACGGTTATCGTGAATACAGAACAAGACCGAGAACCAACAAATGTTCAGGTCTTTACAACAGGAAAACACGGGCAGACTTGCCATTAAATTCTATGTTTCTACCCAACATTCTTTACGTCCACGCGCTCCTCAAAACACTTCCATATTCGTGAAAAAAATATGTTTTTAAAATAACCGTTTACCGAAAACATTTTGTACTAAATGCTTTGTCAATACTCAAGGTAGCCCTCAACAGTTCACTCGAGGGAACTTGCTGGGAATAATCTTATTTTCTAACAAAAGATTTACATGGTGTGAAAAGTTTTATAGGATTATTTATATTGCGAGGCTAGGAACACATCCTGGTCTGTCAACGACAAGTGAGAGCTGACATACTTTGCTGCCTTTGTCTGCCACAGACAGGATCACAAGCGATACAGGTAACACTTCTGTGCCTTTGCAGGTAACATTGATCTATAGATCTATGATATACTTTGCATACATTCATGTGGTTTGGAGATGATAAGGCTGGTGAGAGGACTGTCAGAGGCACCAGCAATAATGTATTTAGTATTGATGGGAAGAGGAACTATCATCACAGCAGCCTAGCAATAAAGATTCCAGCCTTGCACTGCAGCCCTAGGGTTACACGACTGCTTCTTTACACACAAGTAAAACAGACAGACAGACAGACAGACAGACATCCCGTATAACCCATCTTCTCACCCCAGCATCGGCCCCCAGCGACCAGTTCTGGTTGCTTCGTCTAATTTCATCCAGGGACCATGGCCGCTCCCAGACAGCCTCTTCCGCCGCACTGCTTAACGGACCGTTCATGGCTGCTTTCTACAAGACAACAGCCCGCCGCTTAACCCGCTTCACCCTAAAACTAAGCCGTAGAAGCTGGTGACGTAAAGTACTGAGGAAACGGCTTTTGCATTAATAGTCGCTTACAGTAGCACTTCTACGGGCGCCATGCTGGAGCCAGCGTCAGGTGACGCGTGTCACGTGATCATTGCGCTTACGGCATGTGACTTCGTTCTAAGCTACAAGTGGAATCTTTCAGAGAAAAGTAAGAGCGCGTTAGGCAGAGCGGCACATCGCTACGAACTTCAGCTTTCACTTATAATTATTTTGCCATCAGTGATAATTACTTAATTGTATGTATTAAATGTATGCCTGCAAAGTGTCACTAATTAGTTTTACGGAGACACAATATTCAAAGTTGGGCCCTGATCTACCGGATCGTATGCTCAATGGGTCCTAGTACATGTCACCAGACTGCCACCTAGGGGTGCAGTAGAATTTAAATGTCATTTTTCCCAGATCCTACATTTATTGTACAGATTTATAAGTAAATAAACCTACGTAATGGTGTTTACATTTCAAAGTGAGCAGTGTGTGAGTATTACAAAAAAGCACATAATGTGTATAGACCGGTTACAGGCATCTCATTTTCCTATTCTTGTGGTATAAATGCCTTTTTCCTCCCTAAAAATATTGGTCCTACTAAACTATTAACTTTTAGCACAAGCTTTGGTGTCTCACAGTGGACCGACTCTTCCGCGCACTGTGACGACCACCAAATCGACATGGTGTTCTTATCGTAGGGTGCAAACAGAACTGGGGTTATTGAATACAACATGAATATTTATACACAAACATAATCAGATAAAGAGTAGAATTGCATTAACTACCAGACAGCCCGGCACCTCCATACAGTTCTATGGCTAACATTCCCCCCCCCCAGAAAAGAGTCACTATTTCAGGGTAATCCCTAGGGAGCGGCAGTAATCTTGGGGTACAAAAGGAGAACCCAGAGTCCAAGGTTGTTACGTTACATCAACTTGATCCGTCGTCGGAAACCCTGAGCAACAGCGATAGGGATGTCCCCGTTATAGTCCGTAAAGTAGCCGAGCCAGAGTAACCCCGAAAGAACAACGTGGTAGGGCAATAGGCTCCCTTAGCGTCTCAGCTGCAAAGTTTGTCAGGCATCGCAGCAGTCCTTAGCCACCGCACAGTTACATTGATTTGCGGCTAGGTCTCAGTCAGGCGCATGGAGCTTTTCTGGCCATGTAGGGCCCCTGTAGCCAGCTAGTCCATGGAAGTCTGGCTAGGGCAGACCATACTGGGTTTTCTAGTCACCCTGTGTCCCCAATGAGCAGTCCTGGTTTAAATCCATAGCTCTCTACTATACATTTAATGTATTTTTCTCTGGAACTTGTTCCTCTCCCCTTTCGTTCTCTGTTGGGGCTCATAATTTCTTCCTTTCTCAAGCACCACCTATACACTGACATTTCCTCTGCTGACCTTTTACTTTTTCTTCTAACTCGCCTTGCCAACTGTCTTTCTGAAATTACATCATGGATGGTGTCCGATTATCAGAATGTCAGCATCCCCAAGACCTGGCCTTCCCCCGAGTTCCTGGCCCTTCCGCCATCTCTTCCATCCAAAATGCTGGCATTGTTGACACTTGGGGATTACTCTAGCCTTCGTGTAGAGTTAATCTAATTTTTTTAAAGACAGGAGGCAAATACTTGCATAATTTTATTGCAAGACAGGAGACTTCATATTTGCAATTTTAAAGCTACCCCGTAAATGTGTACTATACACAGGTGCCACTGACCCTTAGCTTGCCCTTGCTCTCATAAAGGGTGCTTAGGGAAGGATCATAAGGTAGGGTGATGAGTAGAACATGGACAGGGTAATGGGTGGGACAGTGGGATGGATAAGGGCTGATGGTAGCGGTACGGTTGCCGAGGCTTTAACTCTGTACTGGGCCATGATCGTGGCCCTCAACAAAGCATGAAGTGCATTTTTAGTGCAAGACATGTTTTATTTTGAAATGCTTTAAATATTAAAAATACTTAATAGAAATTTGATTTTTGGCTAGTCATGCAGGCAAAAAAATATGATCTAACCCACTTCAGGCAAAATGATAATTACATCCTTAAACTTACGGATCTTCAAATAGACTTGGAAATATAAAGAAAAACAAGTAACATTTGTTTCATTCCAGACTCTCCAGAAGCTGATCTACCTAATGACATATATATATATATATTCTGAAGTATCATATCTAAAAAAAATCTGCTTCGGTATTCTGCAAGATCATTGTTAAGTGGAGGCACACAATAGAGCAAAGCAATACAAAATGGTAAGTCATTGTTATGATTTTGGGATAAAATATTAGCCCTTTTTGTTATTCATTGAACACTAATATTTTAGGTTGTATCACAAATCTATATTGAGAAATGATACATATTTATTTTTTGCTATTAATGTATCTCAAGGTATAAATATAAAATATTACACTAATATGTGAGAAATGTACCCTTTTGAGGTTTTTATGCCTTAGATCATGTTTTACACAAGTTTCATATTATAGGTTATATGGATTTAAACATTTATTTAAACAAATAATATATTATAGCAATCTCATACATTTATAATTATAATGCTACTGTACTGTAACATTATAACCACCTACCTAATTAAAGGTGATGTCCACACCAGCAATTTAATGCACAAAAATCTAATAAAGTAAAAATCTAGGACTCAAGCAAGATGTTTATTTAGTCATTTTAACTTGCATATCCATAAGGTGTGCAATATTCAGAATTTCCTGATGGGGCACAGTGGCATATAGAGGGTTAAAAGGCATATCATGGGGCACAGTGGCCTATAGGGGGTATAAGGCATATCAGGGAGGCAGAGTGGAATATAGGGGTATAAGACATATCTGGGGTGGCAGATGTGCATAACTGGGGGGCAGGTTGGCAAATAAAAGGAAATAAAAACGCAGTTGCGTAAAAATTCCCTACTGTCACCAAAAAAATAAACAGAATACGTTTTTTGTGAGCAAGTCCTACAATTCATGCTATAGCTACACAAACATTTCCACATGGAAAGAGTTAAAATATTGGCATTATAAATGCCCACAGGGTGTCTAGTTTAAAAAAAATATATGATTTAATGGGGTAAATTGAATTGGCCAGCTTCAAAGATGTCCCAAATCTTGTTTGACACAGACATATATCAGGAGCGGTAAATTTATACCTGAAGTACAACGTGTGTGAAAAAAATAAAAAAAAAATTTACTACCATAAAGTTTGACAAAGGCTGGTGGTAAAATTAATGCATGGAAAGCGTTAAAATACCAGCATTTCAAATACCTTGGGGTGTCTAGTTTTCAAAAATATTTGGTTTGATGGGTTAAATTATTTTGGCCGTCTTTAAAGACAACTGAAATAGGATGCGTGGGCAAATTTTTTGACATTTGAAAAATGCACACCTCTCAAAAAGGGCCTTTTAGTCCCCGAACAACCTAACAAACCCATGCATGTGGGGTATTACTGCACTCAGGAGTTCTTGCGGAACCCATCTTGTTTGGTAGTGACATATACCAGGGGCGGAAAATTTATACCTGGAGTACAACATGTGTGAAAAAAATCACCATATTTTATAATTTTATAGTAAATTAGATGATATGATAAAATGGTATCTAAAGAAAGCCCTGTTTGTCCTGAAAAAAATAATATATAATATTTGTGGGAGCACGAAATGAGAAAGAAGAAAATCACAGCTAAACAGCAACACTGAAAAATGTTAAAAGAGCCGTTGTCCCATAATGTACTACGAGTAAGAAACAGTCTTGTCATTAAGGGGTTAAATATGAAAAAATAGTTTACATGAATTAATATTTACTGGTAAAACTTTTTTCCTATAGGTTCGTCTTATATTCAGGCTTTTTCTTTTTTTTCCTAAATTAATATTCAGATTTGGAAGGGGGTCGTCTTATAATCGAGCAAATGCGGTATTTGGTTTTCTTCTTGACTTAGTAATGAATATGCTATGTGTAGTAAGGTTTGGATATCTATTTATAAATGTATGTCTTTTCTACTGTAACAATGTTATGTATTATAGTTTTACTTTTTCCCTTTCATTTTCATGCACTTAACTTAATATTAATAATTGGTTCACAATAAGGTAGAAACAAGGCCAGTGGTTTTTGTTTTTGTTATTGTTTTCTAAGTCAGGAGTATTTTCTCTTCATATTTTCTCTTTTGTCTCTTCATATTGTATCCAGTTAATCTCCTTAAGGACAATGGGCGGTTCCTAAACCCATTGAAAACAATGCATTTTGAGCCCGTACGTTGTCATTAAGGGGATATAATATATGAACAATTTCAATGATTTTGTTTACTCACACCAATCTTAACAGTTCATTACAGATCTGACCTTTCTAATTACATACATTTTTTTCCTTTTAGTTTTTTTCCTGGAAAGTGATTTTATGCTGCACAGCAGTATATGTTTTTTTAGCAATGCAGTGCAATGCAGATTGCTATGGTTCAAAGCCTTCTTTTGATATTAATGATTTAACTCTTATTAAAGGTAAGACTATAAAAAATATGCTATATTACAAAAGAAACAAATGTTCTTCTACCTAGAGTATTCGACTAACATGGTTCTTTTTTTTGCTGGCTCTGCTATCACTTGTAGTAGGTTTTGGACAAAGGTTTTAACATTTTTGCAGGGTTTGCTGTCTATCTGTAATTTTCTTCTTTCTCGTTTAGTTCACCCGCACACATTATATATGGGGGTTTTCCGGGACAAGAAGGGCTCTTTATCATATCATATAATTTGCTATAAAAATATAAACTATGGTGAAAAGTTAAAAATCTGACTTTTATTTGATTCCCATCATTATATAGTGATCCAGATACTGATGGTTTTACTGCATAACTCCCATCAATATATACTGAGCCACACAATGACAATGGCACAGCATAACTCCCATCAATATTTAACAAGGCAGATACTGACAATGGTACAGCATATCTCCCATCATTAAAGAGTAAGCCAGTCACTGAGGATGGTACAGCATATCTCCTATCATTATATACTGAGCCTGCCTCTCTCATTCTCATATTTCTACATCAGGCTCTTTCACTTTCTTACTTTCGCTCTCATTCTTATTCACTCACTCATGTTCTCACACTCTCATGTTCTCTCACACTCACTCACTCTCTCACTACTGGTCTATTACACTCTCACTCGCATGCTCTCTCTCTCAATGTCTCCCTACCTTCTCTGCCAACCGCTTCCAAGTCCCTGTCTTTTTTGCTGCAGCTCCATTTCTTCCCCTATATTTTCTGTCTTTTTTCTTCTGTTCTCTTCTTCTTGCTTGTACCAGCTCTGCTGACCAAGTCCCCATGGAAGAGGGTTTTTGCAGAGGACTCAGTAAAGATTGTCGGAGGGCCATCCCTGATCTCTTCAGCATCTGTGGCCCTCCCAGAAGCTGTACTGAGTCTCTGCAGCTCAGTGAAGTCAAATTTTGTCAGGACAGTGCCTCAAAAATGAGGACTGTCCTGGTCTGCTGTTCTCTGTTGAAAGACTGAATGAGGTGGGTTACTGCAATAAAAGGATTTTACATGTCCATTTGCAACATTGTTGCAATCACATCACTTACCCAGTCAAATGAACTAGACAAGGCAACGGCCAGCAGTCTTGCTCTCCTTTTCTCTTTAGTCAAGGGGGGCCTTCATGTGAATCCCTTAACATGCCATGTGTTAAAAAAAATCCTCCATCTTTCTCCAGGTTTTTCCATACTCTGCCCACATTAGGTCCATTTTAGGTAATTTAAATACACTATATATTCTTAAACTCCAATTTCAGAATAACCTTTGTTTCTGTTCTGAAGAGTAAATCTTGTAGTTTGTTAACCTATGGACTTTTTATTAGAATGCAGAGATGTGGATGGCAAAGTCCATAATGATGGAGAAAAGTGGACTCATGATTGCTACCAGTGTGAATGCCTTAATGGAAATATGAGATGCTGCAGCAGGTGGGTGTATACATGAATTAATATTTTCTTAAGGAATATCCCAGGATCGACATGCAATGTCAAATGTTTACTTTACTTTTGTATGCTTGGCTTCATGTGTGTGTGCATTTTTTTAGAAATACTGAGAAACCTAAACGTTTATTATATCTTAAACAATATCAAAAGAGCATTTTTTAAATAAATTGTGCATATTGACATTTCTTTCTTATGTCATCTATGTCGTGTAGCAGACAATATAACTTTTTGAGATTACTCAAGAGTTTGCTTTAACATTCTTAAAATTATTGAGTTGTTGGAAGCATAATAATGACATCATGTACCCCGAGTATAACACTATATTTGAAAGGATTTCAATAAAAAAAAAAACACTGTAGCAGTATAGGTAGGAGACTTTTTGTACAAAATTTTGATTTAGTTTTTGCTGCTTTCATAACATTTGGCTCAGACAAAATTCGGGGGGGCTTTTTGTAAGGTGAGGTCCCTGACACGTTCTGGACTCAACTTTCACCTGCAGCAGCACCATCTGAAAATAAAGAAAGAGATCCACACTCGGTTTTGCACTGCAGGACCACCACCAGCAGCAAAAGCAGCACTCTATGGGACTCAATTTTGCAAAAAATCGGACCACTTTGATTAATTGATCCCTCAGAGTAAGGAAGGAAGCAGCAGTAGTGGTATCAGCAGTAGCAGGCACTGTGAGTAGGTAGGCACTTGTACATATCCAGATCCACCATACAGGAGACTCCATTTCTCCCAAAATTATACAAATATTTATCCCTAAGAGTAATGAGGGAAATTGAGCTGAATCCCTCCCATATTAGAAACAAAAACAAGAATCGATCCAGGAAGGTCATTGAGGCACAGGGCCTAATTTTTATAACCAATATTTATCAATGAAGAATAATATACAACAAGATAGAAATACAATACAAAGTAGTTTGTGTTGTCCACTAGGACACTAGGTTTGGCTAGAGGCGTAAAAGGGTAAGTGTGTTAATGAACTAAACTCTACTCAAGAACAGAACAGTCTCATACTCCAACTCTTATCAGTCTGTAACTGCTGCTACTGACAAGTAAAAATGGCGTCAGCACACTTATATATCTAATACTTTCTTTTTCCCTTGTAAATGCTGATTGGCCAGAGTAAAAAAGTAAAGAACTACTCCCATAGGCTGTTGGACCCATCAATCACAGCCATAACCATCAATAAGAGACCTCTTATTTTTTCTGCTACTTCTATCTAACTGTCATTGATATGTATATCCATACATATATCCACCTACATACAGTCCCTTCCCCACTTTACCTCATCAAGGAGCGCCAAAATGGCTTGTAATGGCATCAAAACGGTTTTTAATGGCAGCAGCTACATATGGCGATGAATAGATGACTCCTAACAAAATGTCATCACTTTTGCTATTTTGTTTGTTATTGGAGATTTGCACAAACATAATATTCATTAAAAAAACAAGTTTGTCCAAATTCTGAATACACAAATTCTGAATACACAAGTCTAATAAGACCTGTTTGGGGTCAGTGGTACCCTTTTCAGAATTCAGAAGAAAAGCCTAAGCAAGCATGATAGTATGTTTTTCTTTTACTTTTTATTTCATTAAATCCGTGATTTGTAGTGTAGATGCACCCTTAAGCATTTTCCGTTATGTCCCCTGAGATCCTGATATCAATATGCCCTCTTTTCTCCAGAAACTACCCAGGGCTATATTCTAAAGAAGATGGATAAATGTTATGAAGCAACATTTTAATTGAAGTATTTTATTTTCTAGTTTTATGACACCATCTGCATATGACATGAAATTGTGTAAAAAACGCTTCCATAAGGAAACCTGTACATATGAAGTTGTGAAGAAGGACAACCCATCGGAAGTATGTGTAGTGGATGCATATGTTTAAACACAAGTGGAAAACATACTACGCATTTATGTTCCACAATGCAAACACTTCAAAATACAAATGCTAAAAATGTATTATAAAAAAAAAAATAACTTTTAGCTAAAGCTATTAGATTACAGGAATTTCTATAGTATATGTAGTAAGGGTGTTCTAGAAGGTTAGTAGTGTAGTAGTAGTGTAGTAAGGGTGTTCTAAAAATCTACTCAGGGGTAGTGGTAAAAGGTGTCCCTGCCCAACCAGACCCAACCACGGAAAAGGGTACATCAGCATCCCATAGAAACCAAGGCTAGCATGACAGTGAGTGCCAGGACATTTCCTGTGGCTAAATGAAAGTTATGCTTGTAGTTTGGGGGAATGAGCTGGGCCAGGTGCGTGTCCTAGTAGAGTACCCTTCTTTGGGTATATTGATGCACGACTCATAGTTGCCAACTATTTTGTTTTTTTTCAGTGCCATCTTAGCCCCAGAACAGCTTGTCTGTGCATCTTTCTACCAAACACCTTGTCATTGCCCCCAACCAGACTGCCTGTGTCGTCTTTGCCCACAAACAGACTGAATGTGCCATTTTTGCCACCAAACAGCTTGTCAGTTCCCCGAACAGTCTGCTTGTGCCATTTTGTCCCCAAGTATCTTGTCAGTGCCCTCAAACAGCACATCTGCCTGCATCACCCAACCTTTGTCATGCATGTGGGAGAATCAGAAACAGTTGTGTGGTGACTGAAGCCTCAATCCAAGATACTCTATGCTATATAACATATGTGAGAAAATTCACCCGCCTGAAATAGATGGTGTACTGCAAATGTATGTACCATATACCAAGGATATATGGTAGTGTTGGTGATATAATCTGCACCATAATAACTAGACGGAGCTAGCACTCAGTAGTATGGACAGCAGCGTGGATAGAGTAGCTGTTGGTGCTGCCCTGGGCTAGGCAGATGGTAAATAGGCCACTATTCAGATCCTGTCTTTAGCATGATGTTTTTCTGTTTTCCTCTCATCTGAGTGTGTGTGTGTGTGTGTATGTGTTTGAGGGTGAGTGTTGGATGTCTGCCTAGGCTACAGCTGCTAAAGAGCTGAAGTGCCTTATATATAAACACTATTATGAATGCCAGCTTATCATAACCTACATGCAAGACAAGTACATCTACAGAGATCCCAGACCTTGTGTGAAGAGTTAATGTTTTGCTAATATTAATTACAATTTCAGTGTTAATTTGATCCTTAAAACATTATATATGTTTGGGGAATATTTTTGTCATTGTTCTAATAAAGGCCTTTTAGCAGTAACAATGTTTCCATTGTGTTTACCTGGGCAGAGAATGACAAGAGGAGTGAGGCTAGGGTCAGTGGAGCCTTGGTGCAGTGTTTCTTCAGCTCCCTCAATGACTACCATGCACACATACTAAAACACAAACTCACTCTAACGCCTACTCACTCACTCACTCTAACACCATATACTTCAACATACAGTACATACATACACACACAGGTTTCAGGCTGAGATCCATGAGATCCAGTGTTATAGTAATAATCTGAAATATTTCTCAACAAAGAGGTTGGATCTGCAGGCAAGACCACCATATTTGCACCATGCTACCTATTCCCTTGCACTTCCGCCAGCATTTAAGGGAATTGATGCTGGGCCACGTAGAAAAATAAGGGGCAGACAAATAAAAAATCAGTCTTTTTAATAGAGAACTTGCTAAAGCAATACCAATCAGGCTAACCCTCCCGACTGGAAAAGGAGGAGACTCAAAGGGGCCAATCCCTCGCATCTGGATCTGATAAAGCTGACATGAGGTTAGGACATTCAAAAGACTCCTGGGGCATCACTACAATCCCTGAATGGGACCATATGATAAACCCTGAATCAGGAACTTACTAAATCAGGGGAGGGATGAAACTGCAATTTCTCCAAAAGGCATTCCACAGTAATAGGAGTTAGTCATTGCTTAGAGAATATGACCCAGTGCACATGGTATTAGGGTGGGTCCTATGGCATTTAGTACAAATGTGCAGTAGCCTACACTGACAAAAATGGCAACCAGAGGTGTCGAAGTTGTTACAAATCTAAGACCTGCCTAGAAAAGAGATGAGTCTACTCAACTTATCATGCATTTTAAGGGGCATAGGCCCCAGGAGGGAGGGAGCGGACGTTCCTGCAGGGATAGTGGGGGGAGGGCTGTTGGTAGAGTGACAAAAATTAGCTCAGTGGGCCATGGACTGGGAAGTATGGCAAGCAGGAGTTTTGAGTCAAGCAAAATGTCTACAAAATAACTCTGTATCCTCCTGACTCAATTCTAATATAACTAAACTGAGCCAGTGTCAGGACCCGGGCAAGCATCAAGGACAGGGGAACTGTAGCAAGGACAGAGGAACTGTAGCAGACTAACAGGGACCCATGCCAAACAAATGCAAAGGTCCAGTCTGTAGGGCAGAGCAGGTATATAAGGGCAGGGCTAAACTCAGGTAACATGGCTCAGCTGTCCCAAGTAATTACAAATGGGTGCTCCAGAGAGGGAAGTGTGGCCACTAGTGGCTGCAGGTAGACATGAGAATGAATAATTATCACATGGTCCAGGCTGGAAGGGTAGAACCCTGACAGCCAGAGCCACAGGAGCCTTAGTGGAAAATTATCTGTGGTAATCATAAAAGGCAGGACCCCCTTATCTGCAACTCAATTCCACAGTTTTAAATAAATAATGGTCAAATTCCTCCCTTCTATTAGGGGATGCTGAGCAGATAATGTAAGGCAAATAAAGGCTGAAGGCCAGGACAAACTCGGGGACTGAATTTTTTTTTGTAGGTATAGGTCCAGAATTTGGTAGGGCCTGTAGGGGGGAGGTAGAGCCTGTAGGGGGGGCTGCCCAAGCAGGCTGGGCTTCCAAATTAGCCAAGTCCACAGAACTAGATTGTCGAGGGTTAGACCTAGGAGGAGGAGACAGGGGACTAAACAGTAGTAAATGGAATGCATTTCCTTGTTAATTCCCCCGTCAGTTTGGGAATCGTCCAAGCACGTAGGGAAGGTGAGGCAGCAGCGTATGATGGAATGGAGGACCTATCTTCTTGTTCGATTGATACAACATTCAATTAATGTATATAAAGAGCCTAGTCAGATACCACAGGCCCTATCTAAAACTAACTCTATACATTTTTCATCCCGCTCTATCGCTAAACGAGCTCTGCGATAGAGCGGGTTGAAAAGTGTAGGGGGAGGCCTAATTAATAGCGAGGCACAAATGACTAGCTTAAGTCAAACGAGGAGGGGATATTGCCTTGGGATGGGCAACTGACTAGTTCAAGATGGAAGACTAGCTATGTGGTAACGAGATCTCAGAATTGCCTCCTATCTAATTCACTAAACCTAAGGTTAAAAACCTTACAGAATGAACTGTTCCTATATTTAGGAAGAGGGTCCAGGCTTTAATGACAGGAACCGACCCACCAACAATGTAATTTTTTTTATTTCTTTTTTTGGTAAAGCAGAGAGTGGGATAAAACCAGGGTACCTCAATTAGCAACAAGAGGATAAAACCAGTACCTGAGGTGGGGGTCCCCTCAGTGATTGTTTGAGAAGTGCCTAGGTAAAGCAGACCTATCGCAGAATAGTGCTGGGAGACCTAAAGCAACAAATACACAACCACATGACCTGGGAACTTAACCTAAATAAAGCACACCTGACAAAGGGTTAGCCTCCTCATCAAAACTTAAAGCAACCCTCTCTGCCCCTAGCAACAATGCATATGAGCAGAACCAGCACAGTGAAAACATGAAACAATCGCATGGGACAAGCTGTAACCGTTAGTGAGTAACGTGAAGACAGACATAGCGAGGGAGAGTAAACACACTTAGGATAGGCAAATGAACCTCCGTAAAAGTGCAGACATAGTAACATGAACCCAACAGCATAGAAGTCCTATATCATAAAGATGTATTGCAAAAGACGTATTGCCAATGATATATTGTAATATAAGTGCATAAAGGCAAGTGGGCGTGCTTAATAATGTGTAGTGCAGCACTAGTGGTACATAACATGTATCAGAATTGAAAGGGTTAAACAGGCTTGGGAAGGTTTCTGTTTGATTAACAGCACCTGTGTAGTGCCATGCATACACAAAGCAGTCTGTACCAACAACAGAACCCCGCATAGATGAGTCAACAAACAAACAAGCAACAAGAAAACAAAGTATAACAGGAAGGGGCCGCCCCCTCTCGAATAACCCAAAAAAAACCCTGATTTGCAGGAGTCATTTGGCTTGTAACTGTTACGCAGGACCTAAAACAGCACAGGTTGATGAACCCTCGATGCAGAGACAGTAGGGGACTCACAAGGTAGAAAGGCGCAGGTAGAATTATTCGGAGTAAATAAAGAGGTACAGGTTCAGCGGCAGAGAAGCAAAACCAGGATATTCCGAGGTCGGGGCAGGCAGAACAGGTCGATATATAAAGCAAAATAAACAGAAACCCAGAGCACAATAACAACGTTACTCTTTGAACATGCATAGGACAATTGAAAAGGCAGGTTTAAATAGGGCCAGTGGTGGGAAAACAGGTAACCAATGGGATCGATATGACGTAGTTTACTAAACAAACAGTGTCAGCATGTGCTACACCCGTGGGCGTCATGGGTGTGGCACGCACAGAAGAAAACTAGTGCTGCTGGCTTGCCACAGCAGCTTGCACGGGGTTGTGTGACCACCGTGAATGAGACTCGCCAATGCGCACGTCACTCCGCAGACGTGCCCTGCACACGTCATCACGCAGAGGAGACGTGTGTGCGGCATCACGCGAGCAACACCCACCAGCGGCAGACCAGCGTGGGGGCGTGGCAGACACGCTAGGTGTAACAGTAATGGCTCCTGGAACACAGAACCGCCACACTACCAATACTAGCCGAAAACCGTGACATCACTTCCTGTACAGCATCAGCAAATGTGAGATGCTGCAATGTAGCTGTGGGAGGAAAGGCTTTGGTTAAATAACCACAGCCCCTCCCACCACTACAGGCTAATGCCAATTAGCCTTTACATATATACACTGATTCACATATACACACCATCACATACACATAAAATACATTTTATATTATATACATTTTCCACGCTCCCTAGCATGCAATCACTCCCACCTCTCCTGCATCAAAAAAATATTTAAAAAAGACCACTGGGGGGCGCTCGTGTATACCGGTATATAGAAAGAAAAAATACAATACTTTTTGCCAGGTCTGTGGCTTCATCAGGAGTGTCTTCGGTGCCGGTACGCGGTCCTTTTAAGCCGAGCCGGACGCCATCTTTGATTCTCGACGTGGCAAAACGCGCCGAGGACACTGTTTAGAGCTCTTTTTATACTTTTACGATACCTTTTATTGTTTTTTAGTGTATTTGGGCTTACTGCCCTGAATAAATAGTTTTTATTTTATACCATTGCTTGAAATCTGCATGGTTATTCTAACTGGATATCCACATCTACTACCAGCGGAGGGATACCCCTGAAATCCAGAGGCAAACAAGGAACCAAACATCTGAGCTACACGGCCTTTTTTACTCACACTAAGTGTAAGTGTACATCTATTCTGGCGTGTTCCAGGATTATTTAATACTACACCATTGTGTTCCTGTGTATTTCTGCTTTTTTACATATGTCTTGTGCTGCCATCCGGATGATTGATATACACGAAGCCTGATTACCCTGTATACATTGTGAGTGCATAAAATAGACGCACGTTCTAATTGTCTTGCATATAATACTACACTATAAGTGTTTTTTGTATTTTTGCTTTCTATATACCGGTATACACGAGCGCCCCCACAGTGGTCTTTTTTTGCATACTTCAAACACCTGGAGAGTGTTTTTTGTGGGTTGCAGCTAAGTATCCGGCTAACAAACAAGGAGGGAAGTATTTTTATCTATTTCCTTCACTTCCCCTGTATTCTCCCTTTGCCTACTGGTTTTCATTACCCCTTTTTTCTTCAAAAAAATATTTGCCACACTGACTGCAGATTAGGGGAAGACCATGAGAGTCAGTGCAGTCTTCCCTTCTGACCCTACCATGACATTGAAAGGTCCTCTCCGTAATCATCCCCAGAGTCCCTTTCTCCCCTCATTCACTAAGCCATACCTCTCTTACTTACTCCCTGTAGGTCAGGTATAGATCAAATAAACATCACATGAAACAGCACTTGCATGTATCGATCAACTAAATAAGACATACAAACCCTATATTTGCAGGTGTACATAAATAATGTATGGAAAAATAGCATAGCAGGTATAGATCAACACATTAACACACAAACCCAGCTTTGCAGGTATAGATGCACACCCCAAAGGCCAGCCCTGGCGTCCACATTGCCCAAATAGAACCTGACCAGAACCCAACTTGTCATCTTTGCCCCTAAGCAGCCCACAGGCTGACTCAACTTTGCCCCATAAACACGCTGTCTGTGCTATCTTTGTCCCATAAACACGCTGCCTGTGCCATCTTTGTCCCATAAACACGCTGCCTATGCCATCTTGGTCCACAAGGCCCTGCTTGTGCTATTTTTGCCTTTCCACAAATCAACTATACATCTATCATACACACAAACACTTTCACAGTCACTCACTAATTGACACATTCATTCACACAATAATTTATTCTCCCACTCATACACACAAATCATTTACACATATTCATTAATGCATTCTCACAAATTCATTAACTCTTTCACTCATTCACATAGTTCTTCTACACATTAATACTCTCACTCATTCAGAAAATCCATCTACACATTAATTCATTCATTACCTCGCTCATTCACACATATCATTCACACATAAATTCATTCATTTTTTCACTCATCCACACAATGCATCCACACATTTATTCATTCTCTCACTCTTTATTTATTTCAATATTCTTACTACCCCCTCTCCCCCCTTTGTATTTCACTTACCTTGCAGACGTCCTGTGGTGGGAGCGTGAGGCCTTTTTTCTTTTTGACGTGGAGGGGACTGAGGGGTGTCGGAGTGGTTTCTGAAAACGTATTTATGAGCGACCACTTGACCTCCGCATCAAAAAAAACATAATAAAAAAGGACAGAGTTTCAATTAAGATTGGGGCTGCCCAGGACTACCCTGGGACCTGTGGTCACCCTAACTCTGCATGACCTGGCAGAATTGAACTCTCGGCTACCTAGTACAGATACTGAGTAGTTTGAAGCTCATTTACCAGCATTTATGCTGTTAAAACGCAGTGCTGGCAGAAATGTGATTCACTATGGGCCCCCCAGAATGTGGGTGTGCCCATACATTTAGAAGGCACTGTGCATATTGGTCCTACACCTGGAGGGAGGGGGTTCCAAATTTGGTGTGGGGGGGGCAAGAGTGGGGCAAGGTATAATCTAAGGGAGGTAATAGCCCCCCTTGCCCCCCTGTAGCGACGCCTATGCTCATTTGGGGTTGCAGGACAAACGTTAATTTAGAGCCACATCTCTCTCCCCTGTACAGGCACACAGCAACCGCTCCCAGGGCTGACCTTAGGTGTTCAGACACCCCTGTGCGTGCCACCCCATGACGCCTCCCCATCATTAAACCCAGTGTCTCTCGGTCTTCACTGTGTTACGCATCTCTTTTTCTTCCCCAAGGTTTCCCTCAGGTATAGATCTAATGAACAACACATGGAAACATAACATTGCAAGTATAAAGCAACTGAAAAACACATAAACCCAGCCTTGCAGGTATAAATCAACTGAAATATCACAAGCAAGTTTAGCATTCAAGGTATAAATAATCTGTGGAAACCCTACATTACAGGCATAGATCACAGGTAGCCAGCCCTGGCACCCAGGTCGCACCGATAGGGCTTGCCCCAGCATCCATTTTGCATACAGGCATATGACTTGCCCATATTGTACCCACAGGATTTACCCAGCACCTAGATTGCACAGACAGTGGCCTCCTCTCAGAGTCTCAGATCTCTTCTCAGTCAGTGTTCCTCTCAGTGTGGCTAATGCGCACTCTTTAAAACAGTAACATTAATGGATAGTCAAAATACCAACATATACTCTACCCTTACAAATGCTTGCCAATACACACACATACACATTCATGCTTGTCCCTACACATAAACATCTTGGCTTACACTTGCCCTTGATTCCACACACTTGCTTGACCTTAGACATACGTGCTCTAACAAACACACGCTTTCAATACACAAACATATTATCCCTTTTCTCATAATTTCTTGACTACCTTATCTCTCCCCTATCTGCCCATCTCTTCCCTTTCCAATTACACCCTTTATCGTTCCCCTTCTCTTTGATACCCCGCTTTTTCACTATCTTCCCTATTTGGCATTGCCTCATCATTTCATTTATTGGTACAGCAGGTATCAGTGCCAAAAGCAGGTTATAAAATTACAATTTATTCGCAATAAATATGATACAATAAATATGATAAAAGTAAAACACAGTTGAATAAAACAGCTGTTATTGATTAATCCTGACTTCCTCAATGGATAACAATGAAACAATTCACAGGAACACCGGAAACAATTCAGCGAAACAATTCGCTGGCAAGTGCTCACCAAAGAATGGTCATAAACACAGAACTTGTACATAACATGTTCTGTGTTTATGACCTTTCTTTGGTGAGCACTTTCTAGCGAATTGTTTATTCGGATGGGACCATCTTCAGTCAATACAATGTTGAATTGATATACATTGTATCCAGCAGACACGCAAGGCTCCTCTAAACTTTGCTCTCATATTGCTGATGGCTATTTAGCGCCTTCCTCAGTGGCCAGTGAGGAAGTCAGTGGCACAATAACATATCTAACAAAGAAGCACTACATTGCTGGTGTTAATGTGTGTGAGAGCAAAGTAGTCTTGGAATACTTCAGTACTATACCTCTCTAGATTGTAAGCTTGTTTGAGCAGGGCCCTCCTCACCTGTTGTCTCTGTAAGTCAAATTGTTATGTTACATACTACTTGTTATATCCTGTCCACTTTTTGTACAGCGCTACGGAATTTGATGGCACTATATAAAACATTATATAATAATATACCTAGAATGACAAAGTCTTAAATGGTCCACTCACATGTATAATCTGCCTTTCCTAATTAGGAAAGGATCCTCATCAGGTGGTGCAATATAGGTTAGACCAAGCACACCGCTCATTGGTTCCAGAGAAAATAGTCACTTTCTCTATTGGTCATCTTATTAATATGCTCAGTGAGTGGTGGAAGTGTTTACACTCCCACTGCATATTGGTTATTTGGTGTGAATACTTGTAATTTGTCTTAGTGCTTTATAATTTCCTCTTGCTGCTTACAGGTTAAAAGATCCATCAAAGTCAGTCTCTTTGGTTTGGGTCCCTGTGACAGGAGATGGTCTCGAATTTGTAGACGCCAGTGAGGTTCTATCGCCATCTTCACCAACTCTGTGAGCCATGCCTGCCATGGCTAGTTCAGTGCAATAACAATTGCCGGAACTTTCTTGAGGCATATCTGTCTGAAAACTTGAGGTAGCAGTGGAATGCAGGGAAAGATATATGCTATAGGGCAGGGGTGTCCAAGTTTTTTCCGCAGTGGGCCACCTCATCAGAATTGTATACGTGCAAGGACCACACTCATTTTCACTGTAATTTTTAGCCTTTAATAAGATATGCAGATTAAAATAAAGAAAATGACACAAAACCTTTATCTTTCCTCTCACTGATTTCTGGGCCTAGAAAGTTTTGTGACTACAAATTCAGGATTCTGGATAAGTCAAAATGAAATAGTTCTATTTATCCTAGGGATACACTGAAATGAAAATTCTGGATCAAAACCGAAAAATTCAGGTTTCACTTAGTTGAAAATGACCCCCACACTTAAAAATAATTTAAACATTTTTTCACACATTTTCACACTTTTAAAAGTAAGTTACACACCAAAATTGTACAAAAATGTATATTGTAATATTGTTAATTATGTATATATATATATTAATGATTGTTAACAGCAATCTCAGGCATACCCAGATTCCAGCATGTACAGGTTGGCTGGGCATGATAGGAGTGTGATTGCTGTCAACAATCATATATAAATTAATATTGTTATTGTATTTCTTTGTCCAATTTTGGTGTGTTACTTTTAATAAAATTGTGGTTAACACACCAAAATTGGACAGCAAATTCAACAATATGACTTAGCATGATAGGAGTGTGATTGCTAACAGCAATCACACTCCTATCATACCCAGGCAACCAGTAAATGCTGGAACCTAGGCATGATGGGACTGTGATTGCTGTTAGCAATCAGGATCCCACAGACTGGACAGCAAAAACAGTTATACCACGAAGCAGAATTCAAGCTGAAAAGAAAGAGAGAGACATAACAGAACCACATCACAGCCAGAGGTGAAAAATCCAACAATAAACCTGGCCAATAAGGAATATAGTACAAACAAGATGTTAAGGAGAGTCAGATATGACAGAACATAAGCAGAAAACACAGAACATGCTCACCCGCCCAAAAACGGAATGGAACACCCGAAACCAGAGCCACCACAGCCGAGGAGACAGGGCGAAAGTAGAAGGCTTGAAAAGTGGAATCCCTCGCGGGATAAAGGCTCGTTGCTGGAATAGAGCTCTGTATGTTGGTTGGGCATGGGGGAAGGTATGGGAGCCTTGGAAAGAAGAGCAGCTGGTGACCCGACCCCGCGGTCATCCAGCCCTGGCGGAAAAACGAGGGCCCGTTTGTTGCAAGAGGTCATAATGGAAACGTGTCGGTTCAGCGCCTTGACAAACGTGTCCCCAAAGAGTAGGCCGTTAACGGCCGCACCCAAGTCTTTATTACCGAGCTCAGCTAGCCGAGGATCCAGGTGGATAGGGGCCACTTTACGTCGTTCTGACGCAATGGCGATGTTGGCATTCCCCAGGAGGCACAGCACACGGAGTGTCCAATCTAAAATGAGTTTCGGGTCAAGAGGAGTAGCCTGGAGAAAAGCCCTATGATAAAATGATAACATTTGGGTAACTGGGCCCACAAGGACCAGAAGCTTGTCCTGGCCTGATTTTAGCCCTAGTTCAAGATCCATTCTGGGGTCTCTCTTGTTCGCAGACAGCAGGGAAACCACATTGAGGTCGAAATCAGGGGTGACCGCTACCTTGTCCAGTAAAGATGGTCGAGGGCATTCAGCCCTGACTTTATTGAAAACTTCCCTAGGAAGATATGCTCAGGAGAGGCCCGCTCTGGGATGGCGCATTGTGGTGGGGTCAAACAGAGAGGACCCAGTAGGGTCAAGGACTGGGAGGTCTGTAGATGTGGAAGCCATGTGGGGTGTTACGGATGCACCAGACGTATGCTGGAGGTTGGTAAGGTTGGTAAGGTGGGGCTCCACCAAGCACTCACGAACGAATGAGTCAAAGTCTCTGGACGAGGCCAGATTAGGGGAGATTAGGGGCAGATTCTCATGCTAGATGGAGAAGGGACCAGATAGATTAGTAGACAAAGACAAACACAAAGTTTCTTAGATTCTTCGTGTTGTGTGTCTTCGTCTACGTTTTGCCACCGCCATGTTCGTATGTATATATCGGGCTGAGCAATGAAAACGCACCCTTCGTGTTAGTTTTCATGTTCACTTTATTTTGGTGTCTGAATGCAATGTTATGTTTTAAGTACTTAGACTAGTTGAGTACTTGCTATAGCTAGGGATTGGGCAGGTAGGAGGAAGCATTTGGTAAATTCTCCAAACAGGAGATAGGTTTTTGTTTGTGTAATGTTCATTTTGGGTTTGTGCTGGGTTAAAAGGCCAGTGTTCCACAAACAAAGACAAGCCCTAACCTATCCCGAAACCTGTATTCATGGAATAAATACATCTCACAGCCTAAAGTACACCAAATGTGTTCACTATTAACCCACACCTCACAGTGTGTTAGTATTTGGTGTTAGCATGTATGTGTAAGTGTCAGCATATGATGTGATCATAAGTTTGTGTGTTAGCATAAGGTGTTGGTCATAGGTGAGCCTAGGGTTGGTGGCGCTTAGGAGGGGAAAAGGAGGGGGAGGAGAAAGTCTGTGTGTGTATATTAGTCTACAGTGGTAGAGTGAGTGTTAAAGCAAGTTTGCATGTTAGTTATAGGGGGCTTTGAATAAATACTGTTCTCATAAGATGTGCTTAAGGCAGAGTGATAGCTGGAAAAATGAGTGGAACAGTGGAATGGACATGGAGCAGGGTAATTGAAGGGGCATAGGGAGCCCAGGCATTAAGCATGCACTTGGCCCAAATATGTCTGGTGGCCATAATAATGCAGATAGTTTTGTAGAGAAAGATTGGTGAAAGAACATGCCTTGGGTATCAAAGTGCTGAGAACTCTGAGCTCCCTCCAGCAGGTTAAATACAGGCACTGCATTTAACTATGCAAGTCAATAGAGCCCAACTTTCGAATCACAATGTGAGTTTTAAAATAAATAATAAAAAAGTTAAAAAAATAAAAAAATTACCCACTGTTGTCACCATCAAAGGAACCTTTCAGTTCCAACAAAATGCTTAAAAAAGAAAGCCCAACAATATATAAATAAAAAAAGTTTATTTTTATGAGCAAGTCTTAAAATTAGCATTATATCTTGACAAAAATTCTCACATAAAAATAATTAATACACTGGCATGTTAAATGACTATGGAATGTCTTGTTTTTAAAAATGTATGATTTGATGGGGTAAATCCAATCAAACATATTCCAAAAATACAAAAAAGTGAAGCACAATATTCTAATTAAATATAAGTATTACACCTTCTGGTAAGGTGGTGCTGCAAAGACACAGGAACAAACTCCCCAAAATGTTCCAAATTAAATACAATCAAAACCATACAAGTGTCTGCGCACCCAAATAATAAGTGAGTAAATTATTTGTGCAACACAAAAATAATATGTACAAATATCTTCCAGTGAGAGTTCCCAAACACAGTATCCAAAAGGCTCATATATAAAGGGAAGAGAAAAAAGAAAGAAAAAAATGATGGTGTAATATATCAAAGTAGGTCTCAAAAAATGCTATTAAGCAGATCAGACCCTTACAATTTAAAGGGCATAAATATGCCCATACATACATTTTCTTTATCCCACACTGGTACTTGTAGATAAAGAAGGTAGGCAGCAGAGGGAAGTAGATAAAAACGATAATTTTAATGTATAAAAGAAAGGCAAACTTGTTGTCCTCAGTTTTGGATGTTTCAGAGTCCAGGCTTCAAACTTCGTAGCAGCGCTACCACAAACAGACGCCGTCTTAGTCCTCTGATCCACTTCCGTAATGCTACTCCTCCTCCTCCCAATGTCGTCAACACGCACTACGCGTTTCGCTTATCACTTCGTGCATGCTCTTGACGCTCTGCCTACTGGTTTATAAAGCAGCCGGTCTGTCCCAATTGGTATAAGGCCGCTGAAGAAATCAAACAGCTGATGCCAATAATTCGTTTCAGGTGAGTATTCACTATGATTCATTTAATTTAACCCATATGTATGTGTCCTGTATACATATACAAATTCTCTTAAAAAATACATATATAAAAAAATTACATACAATGAATGCATATAAAACTCCCACATAGGTTAATCATATATCTATATAGACAGGGTACTCAGGAATCATAAAATAAATGTAAATATAAAATAGATATAAGTATACTTATGTTTATAAAATATGAAGTATTTAAAAATACATATAGAAATCAGACTATCGATATTCAAAAATTCCTCCTCATCTCCACAATGTTCTGGATAAATATAAATAAATAAATAGATAAGAATACATATTACAAAAAATTACACAATTCAAAATCGCTGTTTAACCCATTAGGAGTCAAGGTCTTAAGTCTAAACATCCATTCCATCTCCTGTTGTCCCAACTTCTTAATGAAATCCTCCCCTCTCCAAAATTTGCCAACCTGTGTTATGCCAATAAATTCAAGATCTTTTGGATCTTGGTTATGATGGGTTAAAAAGTGTTTATCGTATCCATTTCTGATGTTTCTCTGATGTTCTTCTACTCTACAGGGACAACTCAGTAAATATATCACGAGTGACAAGTAATTTGTTTTTTAATATTATATTTCAAACTTGTGATATTTGATTTAAACTCATTTATCTTATTGTTGCCTTTCTTTGCAGTCCTGCAGGCCAAACAAAGTCTACATTTGAAAAAAAACATTAGTGCTAGTTAAAAAATTAACTTTATTAACTATTTGTTTTTTCTCCTTAAAGTAACTCTTCATCAATGTATCCTTTATTTTAGGTGCTCCCCTGAATACTATATTAGGGTGTTCCTCTAATATACCTCTTAAATCATGATCTTTTTGTAGCAGGTTCCAATGTCTTTTGATGATTTTCTTTAATTTCCCCCTTGCTCCATTATAATCCAAAATAAGAGGCACCTTATTTGACATTTGTTGGCTTTTCCTTTTATATGTGGGATATAGGATATCTTTTTGTTCAGATGTTGTGAATCATATTTCCTCTCAATAAAAAATCCCTAACTATTGTGGCTTGTGTATCATATTGTTCTTATTCTTGTGAATTTACTTTTAGGGATATTCTTAAGCCAAGGAGTGTAAGACATACTCACAGACTGACCAGAAGTCAAAAAAAATGCACAACCTCACAAAGGTGGTTTTTACCTCCCAAATATCCCGACAAACCCATGCATGGGGGTACACTGAACTCAGAAGATGTTGCTGAACACATATTGTTGTGGTGTTTGGCTGTGGCATATACAAGGAACTATAAATTCATATCTCATGTAGGATGTGCCTGGGAAAAAACCCCACAAAAAATACTACTGCAAACTTTGATAATGGCTGGTGGTAAAATGTGTGCATGGAAACAGTTAACATCTTTGGCTGGGCTTCAAATAGCACATGGGGGCTGAATGGACCAGATTTGGAAAAAAATGTTTTTCAAATAGCAAACTAGCGAGGTTTTTTCATTGGCTTTATTTTCTGAATTTTACCATATTTTATACTTTTTACAGTAAAATGATATGATACAATGAAAATAATGGCATCTAAAAAAGCCCTTGTCCTGAAAAAAGAATATATATATATATATTATATATATATAATATATATAATATAGACATATATAGATATATATATATATATATAACTCGTGTGGATATAGTAATTGAGAAAGAAGAAAATTACAGCAAAACACGAGCACCACAGAAATGTTAAAACAGCCATTGTCACCGAGGGTACAAAAAATAAAATCAGCCTTTGTCACAAAGTGGTTAATATACACAAAACTAGGTATTCTTGCAAAATGAATATGTAAGGACTTACCTTCGGCGCCGGCCCGCAACCTCCTCTGGTGCCTCCCACGCCAGGCTCTGGACCTCCAGACCTTGTACCAAGCCTGTTACCTGTCTGCAAGTTAAAACGTGTGGCCGATCGCATAACCAATCACGCAACATACTGAGGAAACAGCTCCAACGTGCGGCCGAATGAACTTGCGTCCCAGGTGTGACGCACACTTATGATATTGGGTGACCCCTGCCTACAGTCCCTATTTAAGGGTCACTTGCTGTTTGGTTGCTGATTCTGCTCTTGGTTTGGATTTCTGGCATTGACACGGCTTGGTGACTGCACTCCTGGTTCTGATCTGGCTTTGAATTACTCTCCTGGGTTTACCCAGTCTGTTGACAACGCTACTGCTCTTCTTCTCCGTTCCTTTGGACGTTACAGAATATCTAGCAGTGAGAGACCCAAAAGGCTCCGCTTATAACACTTGTATGGATTTATACTACCACAAATGTAACTAGAAACCACAGGGCTCTAGTGTGAAAATTACACCAGGTCCCCACTTCACCAAGCAACATGTGCCATCTTTGCCAACTAAAAATCTTGTGAACACCACATTTGCCCCCAAACAGCTTGTGAGTTCCTTTGCCCTGAACAGCTTATTAGTGCCATCCTAACTCCCAAACAGCCTGTTTGGACCATCTTTGCCCCCAGCTTGTCACACGCTATCTCATCACATCCATGCTCACACATACACCTACACAGCCATGATCACACACACAATTACACATCCATGCTAACAAACACAATTATACATAAATACTCACACGCACACACATAATTACACTTCCATTCTCACACACACACACAATATACATCCATGCTCTCTCACACACACAATTGCACATCCATGCTCACGGACACAATTACACATCCATGCTGTTAGGTCTTACCTGTCCATGCGTCCCACGTCCTGCGGCAGCTTTCCACAATGGCAACGAGCAGCCATCTGGGAATGTGTGGTCACGTGAAGTCGCGTCTACTTAAATACAGGAGTGACACGCCTTTGTGATCTCACATGACCCTGCCTGACCTCCTGTGTTCTATTTTGAACTTGTTTAACCGATTGCCCGATTGATTGACCTTGCTTCTTGTCTCCTGATTTGGCTTGTTTCCGTGATCTCCTGGTAATGATCCGGCCTGTTTGACCTACTCCTAGTCTTCTGATATTGCTACTGTCTGACCTTTCAGTCTGGTTGCCTGTATCTGAACTACTCTGCTCCACGGGATCACACATACACACAATTACACATCCATGCTCACAAACTTTTACATATACAAATTTATACAAACAAACATAGACACACTCTCCCGCCAGCTCCTGCTTACCTCTCACCCCTGGGGCAGCTTTCTCTTCGGCTGCTCACACACTTTGGTTTCAGCATGGGGTCATGTAACTTAACGGCCTAGAGGCATGTGCCCCTTCACAGTTGTGATCACTGCAACCCTGAAGTTATGCCGCTCTATACTATTATTAAAATTATTAATTATTAAAAGAAGAAAGGAGACCTTTCTTATTACCATTTCACTACATAGAAAAGAGATGTTGAGCTATAACATAAAACACAACTTTCCGATGTATATGTTCATCCACCATATCTCCTAATTTTTGTACCACTCTAAATCTTATTTAATATATATTAAATAAATTCAATCTCTTTCTCCCCTACATACATACTTACACAGCTCAATAGACCTAGTCAACCTTCTTGTGCAATATATTTTTATCATCATAATTGACATCCTTGGAATTTGGCACTGTACTTTGGAAAAGGGTATGCAATTAATGCAAAGTTTTTTTCTCTATAATACAACTGACACAGACGTAACAGAACAATTGGAGATTTTAGACATTGAGTAATAGACCATGGCACCCCTTTTATAATGAAAAATGACCGCAGTTGATGCTGGAGCACATAGTACTTTATCAGTGCCCTTTAAGCAACCATTAGCACTGTGCACTGTGGTGGTACAAGGCAATCCCCTCATGATGTCATCATGATATCACAAGGGATTTCCCTTTTTCAAAAGAGATCCATGGGGTCTGAGAAGTAGACATGTGCAAATTAGCCAAAACTATTCAGACAAATTTTTTTGTTGGGCAATGAATTTCGATCCCTGCCCATTCAGTTTGGCCAAAAATATGGGGGCATTTTTAATTCAGGAACAAAATTTGTTGCACGGTGCCCGCATTCATTCTCATTGACTCTCATTCTCTGAATGTTTCCCTACCTTCTCTTCCTACTAATTTTGCTTCTGTCGACCATTTTCTGTATGTTCTATCGTTTCCATTCTCTTCAATACTTAATCTTCTTTCTTTGTTTGTTTCTCCATGGACATAACCAGACAACTTGCAGAGAAGGTAGGGAAACATTTAGAAAGTTTGAGAGAGAGAGTGTGAGTGAGTGTGGACCTACAAATGTCGGATGGAAATTCTGAGCTTTTTGCTTTGATTTTGTCCAATTTGTGGGGGGATCTGTACTCGTTTTCAGGGCTTCATGCGAATCGCCGAATTTATCAAAATTGTATAAAATTATAATTTGTGCGAATCCGACTGCATAAATCTACTGAGAAGATCCCATGTGGTATTTTTAGTTATGGAGAACTAAGATAGGAAAAAATAAAAACATTAAAAAAGTTGTTTAGAAAGTGTTAACAAAAGAAACCTATAAAAATAAATCAACTATACTGCCCAGTACTCCTTAAAAGATGAAAACCCTTTAAAAATACCGGCCCTCACTACAACAATATAAAAAATGTGCATGCTATAGTTTTAGCTCTGTTGCTTCCCTAAACTAAAATCACTGTATTCAGAGAATGTTGCTGAACACAAATTGGTGTTACAATATTACAATTTTGAAAAAAGTGTATTTTAATATTTGCCCTATAACAGCTAAAATAAATCCTAGGCATATCAGTTGTACCCAGACTCAGGATAGGTCTATAAATATGAGATTTATTCCTCATTCACCCCAGCTGTGTACAATTCATAACCCATAAAACTGAAAAAAACAATATTTAATTTGCGTGTACACTAAATGAGAAAGAAAACAAATTACAATTGAACAAGGACATTGTAGAAATACTGTTGCCCACAAGTGTAAAAAATGCCCTCATTATGAAAGGATTAAGTGGGTTTTTTTCAGTCCATTATTATGGAACAATTGCGTACCATCAGGCCCGGACTGGCCATCGGGCACACCGGGCATTTGCCCGGTGGGCCGGGCCACGGCAGGGCCGCATTGACTTAGGGGCTGATGGAGCTGCAGCTCCAGGCCCCTACCCTACCTATGCCCGCCGCAACTGCGACCAGGTCCGCCGCTCTAAGGGGCCGGGAAGTCCCCACCAAGGCCGGCCTTACAGGTCTGCGGCCGCACAGGGTTTAAATAAAAACATCGGGGTTTTTTTTCAACTTTATTTAACATCATCCATGTTAAATAAAGTTTTTTTTTAACTTTATTTAACATGGAGGATGTTAAATAAAGTTGAAAAAAAACCCCGATGTTTTAATTTAAACCCTGTGCGGCCGCAGACCCCTAAGGCCGGCCCTGGTGGGGGCTTCCCGGCCCCGTAGAGCAGGGCCGACCTTTGGGGTGTGCGACCGCACAGGGCGCCACACTCCAGGGGGTGCCAATGCGGCACCCGGCACCCCTCCAGAGACGGACAGTAATGTCCGCCGCTGGAGGAGCAGGCTCGCAAGGGAGCGGTATCGGAGGTCTTTAACAGACCTCCGGTTCCCTTGAGTGATTTTAAGCCGGGTTCAACCCGGCTTAAAATCACTCAAGGGAGCCGGAGGTCTGTTAAAGACCTCCGATACCGCTCCCTTGTGATCCGCGCGGCAACAGCTGCTGTGCGCCGGGGTCTGTTGTCAGATACCGGCGCACAGCACTGAAGCCGCGCCCACCGCTGTCCGTGCCCTCTGACCCGGAAGAAGAGAAGACAGAAGAACAGAAGAAGAGGAAAAGAAGCTGAAAGAAGAAAGGAAAGGTAGGAAAGCATTAAGTGAGAGTGGTTTGGTATGTGTGTGTATTAGTATATATGTGTGGTATATGTGTGGAAATGTGTGTGGTTTGGTATATACGTGTGGATTGGTGTATATGTGTGGATTGGTGTATACGTGTGGATTGGTGTAT